>JBBPBX010000246.1:0-21506 GCA_038048925.1 Garcialebias charrua
CATAAAATTCTCAACTGTGTCAATATTAATAGTTTTATCTTTAAACATCTTTAAAATTTACAGCATTGAAATTCATAGTTAATTAAATAAAACTTTTGGGTGTTGTTATTGATGAGAAGCTGACATGGAAATCTCATGTAAATCACTTAAGAATAAAAACAAAAGCAATTGCATTACTGTATAAAGTAAAATAGTTTTTGAATGACAAAGTTTTGTATATACAATCCCATGTATTGTATAATGTAATGATTGTTCCATATTTAATCTATTGTATTGAAGTTTGGGGAAAAGCATGCAAAACTATTACAAACCCTGTTTTTATTTTACAAAAAAAAGAGCTATAAGAATTATTAAGAAGTGCTATGGTCATCCAACAAATATATTATTTAATTAATTGAAATTATTAAAAGTGTATGATTTTGTTGAACATAGTATTTTACAAGTCATGTATAAAACTCATAAAACTATTACCCCCAAATATTCAATTAAAATTTGTTGAAAAAAAAAAGAGTAAATATAACCTGAAGGGAATGTAAATGTGTAAATGTTACCTTCATTCAGAACTAGTCTGAAGGAGCCGTGTTGTAAATCAGGAAACAGGACTGTGAAGTTTACTTGATATCACCATAAGCATTTCTAAAACTATTTATATGTTTTAAAAGATGATTAAATTAAAGTTGTTGGGAATGTATAATGCAGGTGAAGGATACCTGTTTTTGTTTGTTTGTTTTTTCAGTTTGGAGATTGTTCAAGTGAAGGTTGTTGTTTGTTTGTTGTTTATTTTAATAAGGGGCAGATATTATAAGACTATTTTCTTCTTTCTGCAACTTTTCTTTCAGTGTTTTTTTTCCCTTTCTGATGAATTTGTTTTATTTTGAATAAATGAATTAACAAAACATGCAGCGCTGGAGCTGTTTGTTTCAGGGACACGTTGAATCAAACTTTATTTATTGTGCTTCATCTTCTGACTCTCATCATGTTCTATCGAGTGGAAACTTCAAATTAAACAAGTTGGATGTTCTCACGCTAGTTAGAACGACTCTGTGTCATGTTTTGAAGCATAAAGAAACCGAGTAGGACCTCGCTGCAGCAGAAACCTGCCTGAAGCAGCTACAAAACCAGTAATGTTGCAAAAATACGTATTTCAAGTAAACTAGTATTTCAGCCTGGCTGTATTGTTCTGCTGGCTGGTCAGCGCATGTTACAGACATGCGACGCAAACGCGTGGATGCGGGGCCTTGTCTCTTTTGAAAAGACATCCAGCAGCAGGTTTTGTTCATTCAAGTGAACAGAGCTAACAGCTAGCAAATAAACAAACAGAACCGATTACCTTCAACTTCCAACTGAATGTCCAGTCGTCGTCCAGAGTCAGACCAGTCGACGTCTTAGTTTTACGAGCGCTAATGCGCTATAAGTCCGACACAACAACAGCTGCCTTCTTGTCCAACAGTTGGAAAGGAAATGGCTACATTTGAACGAAGGGCGCGAAGCAAGAGGCGTTGATTGGTTGAATATGATCACATGCTACTTCCCCCAATAAACAAGAGTGGCGTTGATTGGTTCACATGCAACCTGACAAGCAAGAGTGGCGTTGATTGGTTGAGACGTACATGATCACGTTTTAACCCCAATCCAATCATAACGCATGAAGCTCACAAACAGAAAAATGGCAGAAAGCAAAGCAGCAACTTTTTTTTTTTTTTTCTGTTTCACGCCTGGAGTAACGCAGAATAAAATTGAATAATGATAGTAATAATGATGATAATAATAATACCCTGATGCATGCTCAATAATAATAATAACAATATACTATATATATATATATATATATATATATATATATATATATATATATATATATATATATATATATATATATATATATATATATATATATATAATATATATATGTTCCAAAAAACTGACAAAACGTTTAAAACAGAAGTACTAAAAATAAACCAGTGTGAAAATACTTTGTATAAAATTACCTTGGCCAAAAGTTTAAACAGAAGTATATAGTATACTTAAGAGTTTTAGTTTATTTTTAGTACTGTATAAGTCAAGTATTGTATAAAATAAACTTGGCTAAGTATACTTTTGATAAGTACCTAAAAAGTAAACTTGAAAGTATATTCTTATTTTTTTAGTTTAAAATTAGTATACTTTAAGGATACTTGCATATACTGTACTACTTTTTGGGCCGCCTAGGGCGGGACATGGAGCGTCTTTATGCTGGCCTTTGTCACTAGCTCCACCTGGAGAGCGTATCCGCCTACGGCGCGGAGCACGGATCCGTGTGGGGTCATGTTCCCAGAGCACAAGAGCACTTAAGGCTCACAGATCCGTGCCGGGTCCGTTATCCTGACAGTGTGGGGGGGTCGGTTATTTGGCATGCTGGGCGGATCTGCTCCGGATCTGCTCCGGACGCGCAAACCGCAGATCCGCGGCGCGGATCTTAACAGGTAAGAATGCGGATCCGCGACGGAGTCCACTGCTATGAGGGCTCCTTCTACAGGTGTGCAGTGGAGAGCATCCTGTGCTCCAGCATCAACGTGTGGCATGGAGGCTGCACAGTTGAAGAGAGGAAAGCTCTGCAGAGAGTGGTGAAGGCTGCACAGAAGTCTGTTGGAGTCAGTCTCCCCACCATCACAGACATTTACACCTCCAGATGCAGGAAAAGAGCCACCTGCATCATGAAAGACCTCACTCACCCAGCACACTCACTCTTTGCCCCACTCCCCTCAGGACGGAGGTTGAGGAGCATCAAATGTAGAACCACTAGACTGAGGAACAGCTTCTACCCTGAGGCTGTTAGACTCATGAATAAATAAAAAAAAAATAAACACTGCAAAATATCACATCATGCTGATGCTGATCTGTTTTCTTGTTGCTGTATTCATCTGTGACCATCTGCTCATACAAACTCATGTTCGTGCTGCTGTTTATTCCCACTATATTAGGCTTAGTGTATTACTAGTTGATGCTTTTCTTAGTTAGTTCTAGATGTTATTACTGTTTTTCTCTTTCATTGTTGTTGGATGTAACTGGGACCTCGTGTACATAATCTCGTTTTCATCTCATGTACCACATGCGGTGCAAATGACAATAAAGACTCTCTGACTCTGACTCTCTCTGACTCTCTGACAACATGAGGTCAACTGAGGGACCGACACAGGTAACATGACGTGAAGTCAAGTGACGGACCAACACAGGTCACATGACCTGAGGTCAACTAACAAAACGACACAGGTCACACGACATGAGGTCAACTGACATACCAACACAGGTCACATGACCTGAGGTCAACTGACAAAACGACACAGGTCACACGACATGAAGTCAACTGACGGACCGACACAGGTCACATGACCTGAGGTCAACTGACGGACCGACACAGGTCACAGGACCTGAGGTCAAGTGACGGACCAACACAGGTCTTATGACCTGAGGTCAACTGACAAAACGACACAGGTCACACGACATGAAGTCAACTGACGGACCGACACAGGTCACATGACCTGAGGTAAACTGACGGACCGACATAGGTCACATGACCTGAGGTCAAGTGACGGACCAACATATGTAGCCCACTGAAAGGGACCGGGGGATTTAGAAGCCAAGTTCACTTGCGCAAAAAAGCGCAGCCTTAGTCAAATTAGTGTGCCCCCTCCTGTGGTGCGCCAGTAATGGCCTTATTTACAAAACAAAAGCGCCTGTTAACAGCTCATTATAGGATGTTAGCTAAAATCCTTCGGGTCACTCGACCCGTCTCTGGGTTCCAAAGGTAGAAATGTTGAATGACCCTTCTCTGGGACTTCTAGTGTTACAAAGCTCTGTCTTAGTTTGTCAAAGTCATTACAACTTGATCTACAACAGGCAGACAATGAAACAGGAGCAAAGTGTTGTAAACAGGAAACAACTTACACATTTGATGGAGGACCTTTTTGAATAGTTGTGTTCTTCCATCCCTGGATGTGACCACTGACATCAGGCATCACAGGATGACGTTGATGTTGAGCACAGCTACTCTAATGGAACTGTTACCATTGGTGTATATAGTTTTAACAGCTTGACATAAAAAATGACCAATTCCAAAATTGCTCTATTGACTGAAGTACTAAATTATGGTGTGTGATGTCGAATGCTTTATAAACATCCTGGAAGAAGACACAACTTTCATCATAAATGTAGCTTCATGTACTGTACAAGCATTACTGCTATGATTCTGGTGCCTCCACATGTCTTAAAATTTTGCATGAAGAGGTTCACGTTTAAATTAACTGCGGTACAGCTGTACGATTTAATACTTGCTATGCATTAGACATGTAACTCCATGCTGTTTTTGTTTCCTTCCAACTCACAGATACAGTGTGACTTTTGTCCAAGCTGGACTCACTCATAATGTGCCACCCACAAGGCTGAAATTTTCAAGTGTCACAAGTGTTCTTTAAATTAAGAATATAATCAGTCACGTGCTGATTGTGGGCATGCATGTGGGCCAAGTCTGTTTAACAAATATTTAATGAACACTGATTTGAAGTATGCTGTGTAATATTTTTGTATATACCCTGATGCATGCTCAATAATCCAGGTAGAAAAATCTAAAAAAGCTAAGTCTGGTCCTCTGGACATTCAAAAAACAAAACAAAAAAATTAGTAGAAAGACGAAACGTTTCTACAATTTTTTTTGCTTTGTTTTGTTTTTTGAATGTCCAGAGGACCAGACTTAGCTTTTTTAGGTTTTTGTATATGGTTTTGTTCACAGACAAGTTGAAGAACGGTGTATTGAAAAGGGATTTTTGATGTTTAATTTGTTTTATGTCCTTTACCTCATTTTATTGCGGTTGCACTGTTAATTAACAAAGATTTACTGTGCCCTCTTTTTATTTATTTTTATCTTGTAAATGCATTTATTTTCTGAAACGGAAGGTGTTTCTGAAGGGTGCTACTTTAGATAAATAAAGTTTATTACATTGTTATTTCTATGAACAATGTCTTGCTGCATCCTGCCTTAAAGGCACTTTCTTTTTAAAATGTGTGTGCTGATGAAATAAAGTGAGTTAACTGCGAACTCAGAGTGTCATACAACTGTTAACCTGCCAGTCAGAGTGTCGTATAAATGTTAAACTGCTACAGAAGAATATGTTGATTTCACAGTGGATAGATGCAGCCAGGGGGGCCGCCAGGAATATTGGGCCCCATGAAAAAAAAATCCAATTGGGCCCCCCTGCAATAAGTATTTCAGTTTTGTTGTGTAATGGTAGAAAGCGCAAGAGAGAGGAAAATCCCCAGAGACTCTGCCATACATGTCAAATTGTCCATAATTTAAATGGATTTTCCCTAATTTTGCAGGTATACAGGTGTAGAAAGCAACCTCACAGATTTTTTTCAGTTTTACAAATTTTCTTTAAAAAAAACTCAGTTTCAAATGTAAAACAACCCAATAAAGTTAAATGAACACATTCTTCAACTCTACACCCAGTCTGTCTTTATATGTCATTGTTAATATTATTGTCTAATGAAGTAACTGTGATATGTGCATATTTTGTGATGATAGTGCTCCAATCGTTCTACAAATTGTTCTGCCGTTAGAAACAAGTTCTCTCCCCGACCTCCTTTCTGCCTGGTTTGTGCTGTATCTCCCCCGCAGACAGCCCCCCACCCCCAATACAGAGTTGTTGGTGAAAATTACAATTACGGATTTTTGACAGTCACTATACAGGTAAATGTCCCAAGGGGTTGCCATGTATGCTCTGCAGTTACCTTACATGTCAAACAGTGTTGCTCACCTTTTTCACAGGGACAGGGAGGAGGAGTTCCACTGCTATTGGGAGTTTGGGCTGCTGCTGATTCTGACTCATCTGTTGTTAAGTGTGGTGAATAGTACAGGGATAAGTTATATGTATATATGAATATCTTGGTAAACATTTTCTTTCATTGATTAAATGCTGGTGAAATATGTCGTTACATTTGTGCCACCAGCTTGAGTAACACTGATTTAACAGCAGATATCAATATAAATGAACAATAATTTGAAGCATGTGCATTCAAATCACACACACGCTTGCTCATCTCCCTCTGCTTGCTCGTGGCTCTGTCTCTGCATGTTCAACCCAAGTTATATGTAAATGAAGCACATCAACAGCCAATCACAGCCAGGTTGTTTTCATTCAATCAAAGCATGTCTTGCAAATCAAAGTACTGAACCAAGAGGCGGAAGTGACAAAATCTTAGATATATTAAATCAACAAAATATAATATATAACTTAAACATTTGTAGCCCAAGAATATTTAGTTAAGCATACAAATATGCTTATTGTCAATGTGCATTTTAGGCAACATTTCTAAATTATATTACTTGTTGGTTTTGGTATTATTTGTAGATATTCAAATTCTACTAAGCAATACAACAAAATGTCTGTAAAGAAGACGGACTATCTAGTAAATTAATTTGAATATCTACAAATAGAATCAAACCCAACAAATAATACATCTTAATGTAATTAAGAAATATTGCCTATAATAATAATAAAAAAGTTAAACTTTTCTTGTTTTTCTACCTGGAATACTGCATAATGGCATTACCTAAAACACAATGACAGTAAGCATATTTGTATGCTTAACTAAATATTCTAATCTGGTCTACAAAATAAAAACATGTGTATCTTATTATCTTTTGTTGAGTTAATAAATCTAAGATTTTGTCACTTCCGCCTCTTGGTTCAGTAATTTTAATGAAAAAGACCTGTCTGTGGTTGGATGGTGACGTGTGGTTCATAACTTGGGTTGCGAGCTCAGAGCCGCGATGACAGACAACAGACAGAGAAGAGAGGGAGGGAGCAAAAAAAAAACAGAGGAGCCCCGCTGCCGTCAGAGACACGACGAGCAAGCGTGGCGTGCGCATGTGTTCTGAACGCAAACACACTTCAAATTATTGTTAGTTCATATATCTGCTCTCAAATCAGTGGTAACATACTGCACACTCAAACTGATGGCATAATATGCCATCGTGAAATGGAGGCTAAGCTAGCAAACAGGTTGATAATCACGCACATCTCTACCCACCTCTCTTGGGGAAAAACTGTTACAAATCGAGACCCTTTCCTTTGTCTGTCTTCCTTTTCTTATTTCTCTTTCCTATTTTGACAGCCTGATTTTACGATTTTTCTGGGCAGCATGTCTGTCATCCTCTGACTGCAAAGTAACACCACACAGCAGCGTCAAGTGAGCTCAGAGGCTCTGAGTGAGCCAGAGCCCAAAGCAGCTAGGAACATACCATTTCATGCAGATAACAGAGGGGTGTTTGTTAAATATGACAATGTTTGCTTTTTGGTCTGGGAGAGATAATATTTAAGTTTTACTGTTAAAACAAGTAAAAACAAAGCTACTACCATTAATGTATTATTATCAGGGGCCCACCACACCATGAAAAAAATAAAAATAAAAAAAGGCCAATCTGGGGCCCCTGTTTGTCAAGGGCCCCTGGAATCGTACCAACTTTTAGCCCCCATACGGCGCCCCTGCATGCAGCCCTCAGTTTGCGCTACACGTATGGCGTCTGCAGATGTATGCTGGCTGCACGGTCTCAGAACACGCTGCTGCAGCATTTCTGGTGCATCCGTCTGCTCTGTGCCATTTAAAAACTCAGCGCTGTCTCTCTAAAAACTCCAAGGATCGACCGCACAAAAAATAAACCGCGTTAATAGGTGTCCCACAGAACGGGCAAAACGCGACTTGACTGTTGTCCATCTTGGGTCGAAATGACAGCTTCTGTCATCACTTCCGGGTCAGCCTCGGAGTTAGGACATTCCCTTTCCGTGTGATTCGTTTGTTAAAGTGTTTCAGAATTTGTTAATGTGTTTCAGAATTTGTTAATGTGTTTCAGACTTTGTTAATGTGTTTCAGAATTTGTTAATGTGTTTCAGACTTTGTTAATGTGTTTCAGAATTTGTTAATGTGTTTCAGACTTTGTTAATGTGTTTCAGAATTTGTTAATGTGTTTCAGAATTTGTTAATGTGTTTCAGAATTTGTTAATGTGTTTCAGAATTTGTTAATGTGTTTCAGACTTTGTTAATGTGTTTCAGACTTTGTTAATGTGTTTCAGACTTTGTTAATTTGTTTCAGACTTTGTTAATTTGTTTCAGACTTTGTTAATTTGTTTCAGACTTTGTTAATTTGTTTCAGAATTTGTTAATTTGTTTCAGAATTTGTTAATTTGTTTCAGACTTTGTTAATTTGTTTCAGACTTTGTTAATTTGTTTCAGACTTTGTTAATTTGTTTCAGAATTTGTTAAAGTGTTTCAGAATTTGTTAATGTGTTTCAGAATTTGTTAATTTGTTTCAGAACTTTGTTAAAGTGTTCCAGAATTTGTTAATGTGTTTCAGAATTTGTTAATTTGTTTCAGAACTTTGTTAAAGTGTTTCAGAATTTGTTAAAGTGCAGAATTTGTTAAAGTGTTTCGCCTTTTTTGTTAATGTGTTTTGCACCTTAGGGCCACCGTAGTACGGTCAGTAATCACATGTTAAGATAGAAATACTATCAAATGAAAACTATTCAATTTTAACAATTCATTTAAGAAAATGAGGTCAATTTGTACAAGCCAACTCTAACTATAGGATTTTTAATAAAGGAAAGTCATATTGCCCAGTCTTAAAACTGGACAATGTGTCAGCCTTACGGACAGGACATCCTTGCAAAAGATGATTCATAATCTCAAAAATTTTCAAAATTACAAAGATTTTGTGCTATTAGCACAAATAAAATGTTTGGGTATCACTCTCAGCTACAACCACACCAGACATTAGGTCAGTGTCTGTAAGATACACTGAATTATTACAATTTTCTAGTTTTCCAACATGAACTGTGGCGACCAAGTTTATTTGTGCTAACCTTTCCCAGGACATCCATGTAAAAGAGATTAATAATCTCAATGGATTTTTTTCTGGTACAATTAAGGTTTAAATAAAAAGAGATTATAAAAAATGTGCTGCAGACATACAACTATACTTTCTGCAAATGTTGTTCAGAGATTCCTGAGATATTTTGGTAACAAACAAGCACACAGCCAAAACATTATCATTCACTTTTGCCTGTGGGCACTGCAGCAGATGATATAAAAAAAAAAATGAAAACCTTATTTCAAAATTTAATTTATGCGTATTTTTGAAAGTGGCTGTTAGGTTTTGCCAGAGACAATACATCTGTGCCTTGTACTGGCTGAAGAGATAGTTGCAAGGCCCAGAGTGACTCATTAATAGAAAATAGTAGCCTGGAGGAGCCTTTGTTTGACACAAAAACATAAACGCATTAAGATTTTTTTTTTGCATTTGATTTGCAGCCATCTGTCCTCCCTGCTGAGATGTGTTTACAGATTGGTGTTCTGGTTCCTGCAGCTTCCTTTCGGCTCATTTCTCTGCAGTTTGGGGTTGCAATTTCAAACACAAAAGCCGTGCGCTGTGCAAAAAGTGCCACTGTTAGGATTTGGAGCCATAAGCCACTGTACTCTGTAAATTGTGCTCTCAAGTATCATAAGCCACAAAACAAATCCTGCACTTTAGCACTTACACATGTGTCTTTTCCCACTTTCTGTTCTTTAGTTAAAGGTATGGTATGCGATATTTGAACACTCTGGGACTTAGAAATATTTTCAGCGCAGAAAAGCATTCTGCTCCCTCCCCTCAGAGCCATATATGGCACAGTCCGTGCTCTGTTGAACTTGGGATCGGCTCCACCCCCTGCTGCTGTCTGCTCAGAGCCGCTGCGATTTTCTGTGTTTATGTTAATAAAACCTTCTAATAAAATAAAATAAAACCATGGAGCGCTAGTCCTACAACACAAAATCCAGCAGAAATCATCAGAGGTTCACGAAGCAACGTTTAGACATGATTTAATTCGCTCGTGACTTCCTCATGTCTGTCAGCGCTGGTCTGGAATGCTCCGCCTCCACTACATGTCCTGTCTCTGCGCTCCGAAGTTCTGTGTTTATATGATAATATAAAAAATATAATAAAACCATGAATCACTCATCCAACAACACAAAAACCAGAAGAAATCAGCAGAGGTTCACGAAGCAACGTTGGACATGTTTTAATTCGCTCGTGAGTCGTGACAAATCCATTTCCTCATTCCTGTCAGTGAAGGATAATAATAATAATAATAATAATGAATTCAATTTATAACGTGCTTTTCATTAGTGAAAATCTCAAAGCGCTACACACATTGAATGCTACACACATTCATACACTGGTAGCGGCAGACTACCATGCAAGGTGCTTTCCAGTCCTACCGGGAGCAACTCGGGGTTAAGTGTCTTGCCCAAGGACACAACAACACATGGTGTGGGGAACCGGGATTCGAACCGCCAACCTTCCGATCGGGGGACGCCTGCCATTACCACTATGCCACGGCCGCCCGATGAAGCGCTCACTTGACTTTTGGCAAAAAAACTAAATAAAAGTCCAGCTCTGGGATAAAGAAGGGATATTTAATACATTTTGTGTCACATAAAAAACAGTCCTGCATCGCTTTGCAATCCTTTGAATGAGAACGAGCTGCGGCTGGGACAGGTGGGGGCGTGGGTTGGGGCGTGACAAACAACTCTGTTTTTATTGGCTGTCAGTGTCCGGGTCACTCTTGTGTTTTCAGTGTTTTTATAAATGCTGATAGAGAAGCAAGGGGACTATAGTTTTTTTCAGAGATTACTTTGTCTAACATCAGTCTGTCAATAGATAGTGACAGAGTGAAGAAATATGTTAAAAATATATTGTTTGAAAAGTTAGACTACATTACAATGTTACATACCCCACCTTTAATATCAAATTACAGTTTCTGTTTTGTTTTTATGTTAGTTAGTTAGTACCCTCCTGTTGCAATTACATTTCCTTGATGTTGCTACACTCTTTTCTTTTTTCTCTGTACATGTCCACTCAGTGTGGAAATGGTTCAGAGGGAGTTGGGGGATTGGCTACTGACTTGGATTTTGTGTCACTTCACAAAACAAAAAGTGAGAAACACAGTCTTGATTACAGCAGCAGGAGACATATCATGTAGCTTATTTTTTTAAGGTGGCTGGTCCCTGGGTTGTGACTACCGGTAGTTGGCAAACAGCATTACTGAACAAGTTTCCAGAATGTCTTGGAACTTTTTAGATATTCTCAAATTCCTCACTTTACCAAGTCACAGAGGCTCACATTCATGTGGCTGGAGTTTTGAACATGTTCAAACAAATTGTGTAAAAGATAAAAAATAAAAAAATAATCAGAGTTGACATGAACTCCTTGAATGTCATGGTAATAACTCTTGGCTATGAACACATTACATTTTAGTTCTGTATCTCAAAAGACATTTTACTGTTTACTAATGTCAATTTTCTGTGGCTTCCATTTTTAATTGGATTATTTACAAAAGGTAATCAGTCATATTTGTAATTCAATGATAACGCTCTAAAAGTTTCCTTGAAATTTATCCAGTGGTTTATACAATATTTTGATAATACAGATGAACACAGGAACAAACGGTTACAGACAAAAACATTACTGTCCACCTTCTATTTTCGGTTTCATATGATAATAGTAAATAATAATAATAACAATAATAATAAAAAGTATCTTGTAGCAAGATTTGTCTTCACCATTACATGCAGATTTTATAATTTTTTAATAAATATCCCAATAAAAAACATTAAATGCCATCGAACTAGGTTGAATTAGGTCCTCTGGATGGGTTAGTCTTTGATGAAATGTTTCGTCTTTTATCCAAAACTTCTTCAATCTGAGGAGCTGCAACAAACTCCGTCTTAACCTTCAGCGAACACTGGGCAAGCAGGAGCCTTCAGAAGGCACAGACCCAGCTGCTAAATGAACAGGTGAGAGAGACCAATTTAACCACTGAAATAGACTGACTACAGGCACAGTTTCAAGCGTTGGCACAGTTGCTCTGTGGAAAGAATCATTTTACAGCTAAGAGTGGTGTCTGATTTAAACCTTAAACAGGCCAACTCCATTTGCCTGATCAACAGGAATGCAAGTAAAGAGTGATGTGACATCAAAATGTGGCAGGATGTCCTGCGGTCATTAAATGCACCACACATGCAGAGATGTGATTGGTGGGTCTGGGGCTGCTTCCTGTATAAAAGGAGCAAGTCCTCAGGGTTGAGCACACGACATCCGCCTTCCGGCGGCGTTTGCTGGCTGTGTCCCGCTAGCGTTATGTGCACCAGGTCGCGATGATCTACGGTTCTCGCAACCACATGTACGAGTTTTCTGTTTCCCTCTCCTGTTGAGGTGGAACACGGTGCTGCTGCTGTTTGTCCTTGGCGACAGTCTGCTTCCTGTTTGTCCATGGCCGTGTGTTTGCTGCGGTCTGGATTGTCCCGACTGGTTCTGCCCCCATCCGGGTCGTCCCTCGCCTGCCGGTTGGTCCTAGGACTGTTTGGTGCCCGCTGTCTAGACGGCGTGGGGTGGGCTACGTCACGCGTCCTGCGGGCTGTGCTGAGCCGACTGATGCCAGCTCAACTAATCACACAGGTGTCGGTTTGAGTGGCGTCTCTTTGGGTGCAGCAAATTTCACCAGGGCGGACTCTGGACTACTGTGAGATTGGTACAAAATCCCTCCAGGTGGTAACAGTACTCCTGGTTGGCTATAAAGACTGTGTGGGTTTTTCCCTTTTAACATTTCACTGAATTGCACTTTTATTACTCAACTGAGCTAGAACTACTTTTTTTAAACTGTAAATATTTAGTATTTGATTAAACAACTGTGCGATTTATTGGTGTCTGTGTGAACTTGTCTCATGCCTCATCTGCAACGGGTCTATGTGGGGTAACTTTTAGTAAAGTTTTTAACCAAATTCACATTTTTTTATTAAAAATAGATTATTTATTTATTTATTTTTTAAACTAAAGTTNATTTCAGCTTATTGGCAGAAAAGAACAAGCTGATGATGTCAGGCCTGCCGTAAAATGTAGTAAAAACCATACAAAATGTCCGTGTTATGTCAACACAGTCTCTATACACACAGAAGTGTGTGTTTTGAAGCCTGGTGCTCAGAAAGAAATATTATTTCTTATGCATGCGACTTGGCTCAGCTCCTGACCTTCCTTCAGGACTTACTGGAAAAAGGTTGTTCTTACTCAACGATTAAAGTTTTCCTATCAGCTATTTCAGCCTGTCATGAAGGCTGGGGACACAGGACACCTGGAGCGCATCCAATCATAATAAGATTTATGAAAGGTGTGCTTCGGACTAAACCACCCAGCAGGATTCTGACCCCTGGTTGGGATCTTGGCCTGGTCTTGGGGGCTCTCTGTGACCCCCCATTCGAGCCACTGAGCGAGGTTAAGATAGATTTGTTATCTTATAAAACCGCTCTACTCCTGGCACTTTGCTCGGCGAAACGCGTGGGTGACCTCCATGCATTGTCTGTACATCCAATGTGTACCAGATTCGCCCCTGACGGGTCAAAGGTCACCTTAAGGCCTAATCCCGCATACACTCCCAAGGTCTTGACTTTGAACCACAGGAGTCTAGACTTTGATCTCTCCTCCTTCCCACCTGCTCCTGTCCTCACTCAGGAACAGGAAAGGCTGAAGGCTCTCTGCCCCGTGAGAGCTTTACGCACTTACATGCAGAGAACAGCCGAATGGAGAAAAACAAATCAACTGTTCGTCTGCTTTGCAGCACCTGCTACCGGAAAGGCCCTATCAAAACAACGCCTTTCACATTGGGTGACTGAGGCCATTAAAAGGGCGTACAGTAGCAAAGGTCAACAGGTGCCCTCTGGGGTGCACGCTCACTCCACTCGGGGCTTGGCCACTTCCTGGTCATTGTTCAAGGGTGTACCAGTTGCAGACATCTGCGCTGCTGCGAACTGGAGCTCATTAAACACTTTTGCAAAGCATTACAGTTTGGATGTTACTGCGTGTGACGTCACTCAGGCTGTCCTTTCTAACACACAGTAGAAAGTAGCCTTGAGATGCCTGCTGGTCAAGGGCAGACGTTCACTCTAGCATGCATTTTACTGAGCATTTCAAGGGCGTGAATGGATTACGTTCCCATAGCAAGTATGTTGCACCGAGAGACCAGACTGAAAGGGAACTGAAAGTTATGCACCATAACTCATGTTCCCTGAAGGAAGGGAACGAGGTGCAACATATCTGGCCCTTTCAATGCTGAAAGCTCGGTGAAGTGCAATTTTGGAGGAAGATGGATGGGCGTCAGCCGCTTAAGTACCCAGAGGGCGGGGCCTCTGGCGCGGCGTTGACGCCCCTGCCGTAAAGGCGTGAGTATATTCCTTCAGGTAATCGTGCGGGGGCGCAATTCCCATAGCAAGTATGTTGCACCTCGTTCCCTTCCTTCAGGGAACATGAGTTATGGTGCATAACTTTCAGATTCTGCAGCGTGTGACCGCGCTCACTGTACTGACCCAAACAGGGAACGGGCTGGAGTCAGGAGATCTGCTCGTTTACAAAACGTGCATCCCCCCGACCCATGACCCCCAACAAAAGGAGGAAAAGTAGACACTCTGTTCAGCCTTTATCTAATTATGACAGCAGATTGTCTCTGCTTCCAAACACTCTTGGTCAGAATGGTATGGAGGTACGTCTGTGGGAAGGTCCTCTTCCTAACCTGGTCGACCTTCAAAGGACCACTGAAATCAGGGTCTCTGAGGGAGAGCTGGTCCCACCACCTGCTCTTCTCCAAGGACCGTCTACGTCAGTGTTCTCCAAACCATGGCCCGCGGGCCGCATCCGGCCCGCCCCCACATTTGGTCCGGCCCCCAGAACAAATAATTTTTTTTTTTTTTTTTTTTACAAATGAATACATGTACAGTACTGTACGGTCACCAAGTACTTAGCCTATCCTAACACAGTTTTTAAAGATGAAGGAGTAAGTTGAATTGTCTCCCTTTCACATAAAGGGAGCTAGCTGGGGTGGGGGATGGGAGGAGTGACGATATTCCAATACGCAACAACGCTTTCCTCAGCCCTCCTCATCTTGTATTCTCACAGACATAGTCTTGCGAGTTTTGGGTGCGGTGACACAGCGCTCTCACGAGACTATTTATATATAAATTTTGTTTTTTGATACTGAGACTGGACGAGTAGCTCTCGGCAAACTGCCAACTTCAAAAGTAACTCTTGGTTCAAAAAAGGTTGGGCACCCCTGATTTAGGCACTCCTGCAATCGTCACACTTTTTCTTGTTAAAAACTGACTCCAGCCCCCCACCAGAGAAGGGAAAAGTTATGTGGCCCTCACAGGAAAAAGTTTGGGGACCACTGGTCTATGTCACCAGATAGAACAGTTTCGCCAATTAGCCTGAGAACTGTGGCTAATTTTAGCTTGGTAGTGGAGAAGAACAGACTGATAGCCTCAGGCCTGCCAGAGAATGTGGTAAAAACCATTCAAAATGCACGTGCTATGTCAACACAGTCTCTCTATGCACGGAAATGGCATATTTTTGAAGCTTGGTGCACAGAAAGAAATATTATTTCTTATTCTTGTGACCTGGCTCAGCTCCTCACCTTTCTTCAGGACTTGCTGGAGAAAGGTCGCTCTTTCTCAATGATTAAAGTGTTCCTATCTGCAATTTCAGCTTGTCACGAAGGCTGGGGAAGCAGGACACCTGGCGCGCATCCGCTCATAATAAGATGTATGAAGGGCGTGCTAAGGAGGAGGCTCCCCAGCAGGATTTTGACCCCTGGATGGGATCTTAGCATGGTCTTAGGGGCTCTCTGTGATCCCCCATTCGAACCATTGAGCGACATTAAGATAGACTTATCATCTTACAAGACCACTCTTCTCCTGGCTCTTTGCTCGGCAAAACGTGTGGGTGACCTCCACGCTTTGTCCGTACATCCAATGTGCACCAGGTTTGCCCCTGACGGGTCAAAGGTCACCCTAAGGCCTAATCCTGCATATATTCCCAAAGTTTTGACTTTAAACCCCAGAAGTCTGGACTTTGAACTCTCTTCTTTTCCACCTGCTCCTATCCTCACTCAGGAACAGGAAAGGCTGAAGGCTCTCTGCCCCGTGAGAGCTTTAAGCACTTACATGCAGAGAACAGCCAAATGGAGAAAAACAAATCAACTGTTTGTGTGCTTTGTTGCACCAGCTACGGGTAAGGCCCTATCAAAACAGCGCCTCTCACACTGGGTGACTGAGGCCATTAAAAGGGCGTACAGTGTGAATGTTGCCCCCCCCCCCCCCTTTATCTGACACGTTTGCATAAAAAAGGTACTATGTTTTTTTTTTGAGTCGACACACAGGACATTATGTGCTTTTGAGACTTTATTGCTGTGCTTAAAAGAACATGTCTTTATTACACCAACATTTGAGTGATTTTTTGTGCACACATAATTCACACCAGATAAACGTGGCTTTTTACACATAAATTCTGGCTTAAAAAGTTTGGTCTCTCCTTTGTCCACATGGGTGAGAGTACCTAAAAAATAGCGAGGCGGCTCTGCATCAGGCCGACTTCTGCTTTCGGTCCCTGTTCGTTGAGGAAGACCTCGGTGGGCCTGCCTGTCATGGGACAAATCTGTGCCGTGTCCAGGCTTGGCCAGCCTGGGACAGTCCTGCGGCAGACTTGGGCCGTTGCTCTCCGTCGAGCGCCTGTCGTTTCTGTGGAGGGCTGCGTGTGGCCGAGTGGTGGCGAGGCTGTGCCACCCTGTGTCCGCTAGCGTCTCTGGGTTGCACAAATGGCTTTCTGAGCATCCCCTCACGCAAGGCCTCGGCCTGTTTCCTTCTCTGTTCCAGCCTGCTCTGGATTCTCTCGAGAGCACTGCCGAAAAACCCTGTGGGCTCGATGGGATGATGGAGGAACGGGTTCTGCTGGGCCTCTGGTAGGTCTGTCAGCGTTAGCCACAGGTGGCGCTGAGCAATGACAATCTCGGCCATACTTCGCCCTTGAGCGATGGCGGCTGTCCCCATGAGGCGAAGAGCAAAATCTGTCGCCTTGCGGGCCTCCTCCAGGACGTCGGCTGCTTTCTTTTTGTTGGAGGTCTGCTGGAGCTCCTGAAGCTTTTCCGCCAAGTAGGCCTGCATCATGGCTGAAGCGTTCATGGCGCGGACCGCAAGGCCTTGTGCTCTGTAACATTTTTCGAGCTGGGAGGCCGACACGGCAGGCCTTGCTAGGCAGAGTTGGTTTGGAGCCCGAAGTTCTGGGGGCTAAATGTGCCGCCAACGTATCCTCCATCTGGGGAATGTTGGCCATGCCAGCTGCCTCCATTCCGGCAACGTCCAGGAACTGGGAGAGAGGCAAAGTCAGTGGAGCCCTGGGTTCAGCCCAGGTGCGAGTCAGCTCCGTCTGGAAGTCGGGAAAAATAGGCATCCTGTGCCTCGTGGCCGACTGCTGCTTGGCGAAGAAGAAATTCCCCGCCAACCTCGTTACCTGTTGTCGAGGTGGGGGTTCTGGCCAAGTTATCCGCAACGTGTCCGTTGCTCTGCGACACAGCTCGAACAGAGCTGGGACAGACACATCAGTCTCTGGTTGACCTGCCGCGGGGATCTGGGAGAAGTCCTCGTCTTCTCCTTCGTCCTCGTTGTCGGCTTTGTCGTCAGTTAGCGAGATCTCATCTGCTCGCAACAAGTCCCTCGTGTCGAACTCATAGGTGGAGTCCACGAGCGGGGCCACCACATCCATGCTTCCTCCCCAGTCAGCTTGACCGCTGTCCTCCAAGTCAACAGCCTCGAGCTCCACCGTGGGAGTGAGGGCTTCGTTGAGGAGCGGTTCCCGCGCCGTGGTGGAGCCGCCCATAGCTTTGACCACAAAGTCCATGCGCTTCTGTCTCTCTGCTTCACGTAGCAGTCCGCAGTGAAGGCAGGTCTCGGGGAAGTCCAAATCTGTTTTTGCGTGTAGCATCCCTAAGCAGACGGGACAGGCCTCATGGGTGTTCGTCGCTGAGAGGGAATAACTACATCCGCTGGGGCAGGCTCGGGAGCCAAGGCTCGCTGGCCTGCTGTTTTTGTTGGAGTTCTTCGACTTCCTCTTGCTCTTCTCCGGAGCCATGACTGAGAAGAGGCGTCGAGTTGTAGCCAGTTAGCCGTCCGCTAACCATTGTGAAGACGTCCTCACGTCGAGCTGCTCTCGGTAGCTAGCCGCAGCCGTTAGCTACGCAGGTAGTGTGGTGCAGTTAACTTCGTCTCGTAGCTGAGCTGTAAAAAGAGCAGAAAAAACCTTGAAATGTAGGTAGACGACACTGGGTTAGCCTCCGCTAATCCCAGTGCTCACAGGAAATTTCTCTGTAACGCTCAGGGCAGGGAGCGAGCTCACCTCCAGTCGAGCGATCCGGTCACAGAGAGTCCTGCGAAGTTCAGGTGTGAAGCGAGGTGAAGAGCAAAAGAGAATGAAGGTGGGGCGTCAGCCCCTTTTATGCAAAGAGGGCTTGGCCTCATTGCTGACGCTGACGCCCACCTGCCTTTAGAAAAGGCGTGATTGTATTACTTCAGGTGAACCGCGCGGTGGCGCAATTCCCATAGTCAATGTGTTGCACTCAGTGTACTGACTGATAAGGGAACTGGCCCTTAGTTTGAAAAGGTTTTGATTTTGGCCACTTTTGTGAGAGAATTTGACACCCCTGCATAGAAAGTCTGGAACTCTGGTGGATTGATGGATTGTTCACCTGCTTTTATGACATTTGTGATCAAAATGTATTATTACCAAGTTAATAATTCAAAGCATGAAACTACGATACAATAAGAAATTAAAGGTTCTTGATGTGGCTTTAATGATGCATTCTTGTGCTGTGTTTCTTGAGTTTTTCTGCATCTCTCCTCCAACGTATGATGTAAATTGTGATACATTTCCCAGAGCTGCAAAGGTGTTTTTCTGCAGATCAATTCGGCAGCGTCCATATAGAATAAATATGGTTGTTGGAACTACAACTGTTGACATTAGAGGGGAGTGGTGGTGCAGAGGTGAGCCTGCAATGGAAGGGTCGCTGGTTAGACCCTTCAGACCAATAACATCAATACAGTATGTGGGTGGGGAAGGCGAAGCACCCACACCTGTCTCCACCCTCATTTTCCCCACTCTGGGCCCTTGAGCAAGGCCCTTAACCCCCACTATCTGCTCTCCCTGGTGTCCTAGATATCAGCTCTCTGCTCCACACAGAGGGCTGTGGTATCTCATTGGTCTGTGGTTGTGTCAGGTAGGACATCCAATGTAAAAACAATTACTGTATCAAGTATTGGTGTAAATTAGCTTGCTGTGGCAACCCCTAAAGAGGAGAGCAGCCCCAAAAAAAGTTTGTTGGAACAACCAGCTGCAGCCTGCTGGCAAAGACAACTACTGCATTGTGATTGTTCATGTAAAATTAATATTATTAAGCTGCAGCACACAGAGACCATCAAGTGTGAGGTGAAGACTTGCTTACATGTGCAGGCCATAGATTATGCCAAGACAAACAGATTAGCATGGGAGCAGTCTAATATTAGGATTCAAAGAATGATTAGAAGATTCATGTTGTGTAATGACCTTACTGAGTGACACTGAAAATGAGTTTGGTGCAGCAGTAAGAACCTTTGTCCACATTTCTGTTTTGAAACTAATATATTTCTGTAGATTTCAGATTATTACTGCTTGTGTTATAAAGAATATTAGGTTTTTATAATCAACCACCCACCAAAATTATGTTCAGGGAGGAGACTGAGGCGTCTCCAGGCTCGAACCAGCAGACTGAGAGACAGCTCTGTTCATCAGGCAGTCAGGATGCTAAACACTCTGCCTGCTCTGCCTCCCCTCCCATTTGAACTGCCTTAACACAAAAAACTTTCTCACACATTACCACACAACACAAAGATTTTAACACTGGACTCTGTGTCATCAAACGGGTTATTCACTAAACTCTCGGTCATGTGCTCATTCAGTTTGCACTACTTCTCATATTTGCACTAATGTTTGTATTACATTACTGCCTATAGTCATACTACTGTTTACATTCACTGTTTACATTTATTAATACTGTTTACATTTATTACTACTGTTTACATTTACACTACTTTTATATCTACACTACTGCTGATACATATACAGTATTCTCTGACTAGCCTTATTTAAGGATGCCCAATGTGCCTTACTGCATATGCCACTTTGCCTCTATACCAACATCAACTACCTCATACATATACTGTGTACATTAACTCATATGCTGCTTTGCCACTCTTTGCAAATGTCAATGCTAGAACCTTCAGTTTATTTTATAGATATACTTTTTATACTACTATGCAAAAACTCAGGACAGTATTACACTTTTATTATTTCATTTTATGCTTATGTTCATTAAATGTTTAGTGTTTTAGTGTTGGTGTAAATTTTCATACTTTTATACTACTATGCAAAAACTCAGGACAGTGTTACACTTTTACTATTTTATGCTTATGTTTATTAAATGTTTCAGTGTTTTAGTGTTTAAATGGTTACTGTTGCACCGAGGGACTGAGAGAAACACAATTTCAATCCTGTGTATGTCCTGTACATATTGCAGTTCTGACAATAAAGTTGACTTTGACTTTGACTTTGAAAATACTGAGACAACGTTACCGTACCTGCTCTATTTCTATTGGAAACATTTTAAAGATTCTTGCACGATAGTTCAAAAATCTAAACTATTTTTATCTTCTGAATTCTTATAGTAATTTGTTATTTGTAAATCTGACTATAGCTAATAAAAACTGAGTTTAAACATCTGGAAACGGTAACAGCTGTAACAATATGTTTTAGCAATAAGTCTGACAAGTTAATAAGAGCTGTGATTCAGATTTTACTTTTAAATCTAACAAGCAGTTTGTCATGGTTTGTGCAAGATGAAACCAGAATGCAGACTCTAAACACGACGAGTCAAAAATAACTTTTAGTTCAACCACAAAACAAAAGGCTGACGTCGCCACAACATACAGAGTTCCTGAAGAAATATGAGAAGCACAGGGAGGACCTGACTGTAACAGTAAGGTCAATGCTGACGTGAAGAAGAGACCAGCATGGATGTGTATGCCTGAGGTAAATGGGAGAGTGGAGGCAGCTGAGTTGATTGCTGACTGGGGACAGGTAAGAGTGACAGGCTGACTCAGTAAGACACAGGACAGAGGAGCTGATGAAAACACAAGTAAGACCAGTGAAACAGAAACTGCAGAACATTAAATAAACCCAGAACAGATTCAGCAGTGAAAGGTAAAATAACAGTTTAGTTTAGTTTCAAATATTAAATGTTCGCCACTTCATTATACAGTAATTGAGCTGCTCCTTTCTTTAAGGGTCGCCAGAGCAAGCTAATTTGTAAGGTCTGGCGAAGGTGACTGCAGATTTAGGCGGTTTGTATGCCCCCACTCATTTTGATGTTATGGTTAAGGGATTTGAACCGGTGACCTCTTGTTCACAAGCTCGCCTTCTCTAACTTCTGTGACACCACTTCCCCAAAAATAACAAAAAAAAATGACAACAATAATTCATCCATCCATTATATTTATCCACTTCTTCCTGTGTCACTGGTGCATCCAGCAGTCAC
>JBBPBX010000246.1:24974-39755 GCA_038048925.1 Garcialebias charrua
GGATCATGGATGATGGATGGATGATGGATGATGATGGATGATGATGGATAGATGATGGATGGATGGATGGATGGATGGATGGATGGATGGATGGATGGATGTATGGATGGATGATGGATGGATGGATGATGGATGATGAATGGATGG
This sequence comes from Garcialebias charrua, assembly GCA_038048925.1. Classification (NCBI taxonomy): domain Eukaryota; kingdom Metazoa; phylum Chordata; class Actinopteri; order Cyprinodontiformes; family Rivulidae; genus Garcialebias; species Garcialebias charrua. The sequence continues at coordinate 25,122 of JBBPBX010000246.1, forward strand.
ACGGATGAATAGAGTGGGAATGCTGGATGGATCATGGATGATGGATGGATGATGGATGAGGGATGGATGATGATGGATGGATGATGGATGGATTGATGGATGGATGATGGATGATGAATGGATGGATGGACGGATGGATAGAGTGGGAATGGATGGATGGTGGCTAGATAATGAATGATGGATCGATGAATTGATGGCTGGATGATGGATTGATGGATGATGATGGATGGATGGATGGATGGATGGATGGATGAATAGGTGATGGATTGATGGATGCATGAATGAATGGATGGAAGTTGGATGGATGGATGGATGGATGGATGATGGATGATGAATGGATGGACAGATGGATAGAGTGGGAATGATGGATGGATCATGGATGATGGATGGATGATGGATGATGGATGGATGATGATGGATGGATGATGGATGGATGGATGGATGGATGGATGATGAATGATGAATGGATGGACGGATGGATAGAGTGGGAATGATGGATGGATCATGGATGATGGATGGATGATGGATGGATGATGATGGATGGATGATGATGGATGGATGGATGGATGATGGATGATGAATGGATGGACGGATGGATAGAGTGGGAATGGATGGATGGTGGTTAGATAATGAATGGATGATTGATGAATTGATGGATGGATGGATGGATGGATGATGGATGGATGATGGATGGATGGGTTGATGGATGATGGAAGGTTGATGGATGGATGAAAGTTTTATCTCCATTGCAGCTAACAGTATGTGTAATTAAGGTTTAATAAATCATGACATTTATTAATCACTTGTTAAGGAACAGGAAGTGATTTCAGTCGATGAGGTTTGTGTTTGGCAGCTCGTTTATGTGTGGTTGTCTTTGTGAACAGGTGCAGTGGGACATTTTGTCCTCAGGTCTTCAGATTTAAAATCATGTCTCATGAATCAGAGCTTAAATAAAAACAAAGTTGTTATTTAAAGCATAAATAAAAATTTCAATGCTGTTACTTTATGGTTAAATGTAAAACGATACACTCTGATGCTTTTACAACTAAACATATTTTAAACATTTCTTCATTTTGCATCTTTTAACGTAACAAATTGATCATAATGGACTCTGAAGGACTTGTCCTCAGACTTCTCGTCCTGAATGAACTTGAACAGATTTATTAAGCACGTGTCTCTCCTCACACTTCCCAGGGTCTGAGTCCAGACCTCGTCGTTCACATGCACCGATGAGCAGGACCCCGTGTCCAGCTCTGTCTCTCTGTCCTGACCTAGATCTCTGACAGTAAACAGCTGCTTCCTAAAGCGACGTCGTGCTGCCATCAGCAGAACGGCCCCAACAGATAAATGTCAGATTGGAGCTCAGCTGAGCCTCTTGATGGAGCTCAGGCCTCTGCAGTTTGTTTAAGAGATCCACAAACACTTAGCAGCCAGCACCTTTTCTTCTTTCATTGTGTCCGTCTACTTTTTTGTCCCCCATCGAGGAGCGGACAGGGGAACTTGGTAATACTTTGTCCATCTATCTGTACTTGTGAATATAAAGTGAGGTAATGACTTGAATCTTGGTGTGTGGCTGCATCTAGGCGTGAGAAATGTTGCCAACAAAAATTGGGTTACCACATCTAAATACAAGATGGCTGCCACCAACAAACTGAAAGTTATGCACCATAACACATGTTCCCTGAAGGAAGGGAACGAGGTGCAACATACTTGCTATGGGAATTGTGCCCCCGCGCGATTACCTGAAGGAATATACTCACGCCTTTACGGCTAGGGGCGTCACCGCCGCGCCAGAGGCCCCGCCCTCTGGGTACTTAAGCGGCTTGCGCCCCTCCATCTTTCTCCAAAATTGCACTTCACCGAGCTTTCAGCATTGAAAAGGGCCAGATATGTTGCACCTCGTTCCCTTCCTTCAGGGAACATGAGTTATGGTGCATAACTTTCAGTTCCCTTTCAGTTGGTCTCTCTGTGCAACATACTTGCTATGGGAACGTAATCCATTCACGCCCTTGAAATGCTCAGCAAAGTACAAGTGAGAACATCCGTCCTAAAGGACAGGCATCTCCCAGCTACTTTCTGCAGGGAATGCAGAAAGCACATGGGAAGAGGAAAAAATGCCAAATGCAAGAAACACCCACGTGATGTTTCCATTAGGCATATATATGTATACACCAACTGAGAGACAGCTTAAGCGTGCTCCATCAGTGTGAATACTTATCATCCCCTTTTCCCAATGGAACATCCTGAGAAACAGGAGGAAAGAATGGACCCACCACGTCACAAGAAATTGGGTGACAAATGTAGAGGTAGAAAACCCAAGCCAAGCACAGGGTAACCTCTCAAGTCCTTGTTAACTTTGTTCTTTGTTTTGGGACAAAGCAACCAAAGCCTTAGGCTCTCAGCCAGATCCCTTCAGAGGCCAGGCTGAAAGTTGCCACAACTCTGGACGTGGGTGTAGAAGCTGCCCATGCGCCTGAGTCAGTAGGTCCCTTTGAGAAGGCAATTGCCATGGTATCCCAGATAGCATTGAAATCAGCTCCGGGAACCACATTTTCTGTGGCCACCTAGGGGCTATGAGAATCAAGGAGAGAGCTCCCTGACGTACCTGTTCCAATGTCGCCCCGATCAGAGGGACAGGTGGAAAGGCACAGTAGAGCACCCCTACAGGCCAATCATGTGCCAGAGCATCCATACCCAATGGAGCGTCTGATTCCCTCAAGGAAAAGTAGAGGTCACAGTGTGAGCTAGCCCTGCAGGCAAACAGGTCCACAGAGGCTTTCCCAAATCGTGACCAGACCTGTTCCATAATCCGTGGATTCAGGCTCCATTCTGATGCCAAAAGAGGTCCTCTTGAAAGGGCGTCCGCCCCATAATTTAGTTCACCAGGGACATGAGTCGCCCTAAGTGACAAGATTCTTGGAGCACACCATGTGAGCATCCTCTTTGCCAGTCCTAGGAGGGCCCGGGACCTTGTCCCTCCCTCTCTGTTGATGAAGGACACTGTGGTCCTGTTATCTGATTTCACCAGGATATGTTGTCCAGCAATCAGACCTTTATTGAAGAAATATTTTAGTGACAGAAATACGGCCAACAACTCCAGGAAGTTGATATGTAATCTCGCTTCCTGTTCAATCCAAAGGCCGCGGCAGCGGCGGCCGCCACTAGAGGGCGCTAGGGGCGCCGCCCCTCCTTGGAACTGCAGCTCTTCTTCATTTGAAGATTAAATTTTTTTTTTTATAAAAGTGAAATAATAAAATAAAAATATTTCGAAATGCATGCATATATGTTTTTAGTTGTGTAGGATAAATATTTTATGAGTAATGATTGTTTGTTTCAAAAAACGTTTTCTGATTGTGACGTACTTCCGGTTTCCCGCGGTTCCCCGCTGGGCGCCGCCTGCGGCTTTTCCATTGAATCTAATTATAACTAGCGCGCTAGAAACTTCCGGTGCCCAGGCTGCTTCTGTTGGACTGTACAGGTCGCATTTTCCGTCGCCCTCGAGCCTGGACTCGTCTCTTATCGCCACGGATCGCCAGCGCTTCCGGTTCGAGCCAGGAGGGAGGGGGACCATCTCTGTTTACACTCAGAGCTGATCACACGGCCAACTAGCGACATTGAAACAGCAGTAATTATTAATGGTGCCATTCTACACAGGTAAACAAGTAATAATTGTGAGTTTATTTCTTATTTGTTTTGTTATTTCTTCACAGCTCACATCGTGGACTTTCCTCATGGATGGACGTGTGTCCACTCTGTCCTGCCTCTGTCGTCCAGGACATCAGTCCTGCCTGTCTCTGGTGTCCTTCCATCTGCCTCCATCCATCACCTGTGTCAACACCTTCTGCATGTATGACTGCTGCAAAAACAAACAAAAAAACACCTGTTCTGATGGACAGAACTGCTCACATCAGGACCACACCACTGAGCCCACACCTGGCCTAAAATGCTCCCATCATTCATGGTTGAGCACTGGCTAAGCAGTTCCATCTGATCCAGGTTTGAACTTGAGAAAAACATCAGTGGCTACCTACACTTCAGTCAAAGTAAGGACATTTTGTTTCCTTGTTTCCTTTTTCTGCTGCTTCTAGCTTTTTTTAGAGTTCATGGACTTTTTCATGCACATGGACTGCACACAAACACAAACACCACATGGACTGCACACAAACACAAACACCACATGGACTGCACTGGTTTCAAAAACATGATGGTTGCATGGATGTGATTTTCGGCTGATTTGGTGCTGATTCATGTCAATAAGCTGGTGCTGCTGCTGGATGGATGGATGGATGGATGGATGAATGGATGGGAGTTCCTGCTGATTTGCTGGATTTTGATGTTAACAGCTCCTGCTCAAAGAGAAGTGTTCATGTTTCATGGTTGAACTCATTTGCAGATTATGGCTGAGAACTGTTCAGGAAGAGATTTGTACTGTACAGTATTTTGTATGCTTTGTCTGTGCTGGAAAAAACATTACAGTACTGTACCTGTACAGTACATGCTGTACTGGTTTTGTGTGTTTATGGATGAATGTGTGGTATAATGTGTTATGTAAGTGTTTGTAAATAAAGTTCTGTGCATGTTTATGGCACAGGATGTCCGCTTGTTCAGTCTCATGCCGTTAAATGTGTGTGCGTCGCTCCGTTAACGGTATAGCCGCGACCTACGTCAGAAATGCGGACCTACGACAGGCACGTGTTTTTGGTCCGCGAGATACGGCAGAATCGACCTAAGTCACACCCGTAGGTCCGGATCCCTGACGTAACTCGAGGATTCCCTGTATAGCCCTCCCTGGTGAAAATGTCACGAGCCGCCACTGGGCCGCGGGCGTTCTGATTTCTACAGATCACCCCCCATCCAGTTTTTGAGGCGTCCATCGTGATGACCACACGAGATGACACCCTTCCCAATGAGACCCCTTCCGTGAAAACGGACAAATCTCTCCAGGGTTCCAGGGCCTCCAGGCACTCTGGGTCTATCCTAACCTTCTCTGTCTGATTAGGCAGGTCGGGTTGTTTTCGTTGGTTTAGCCATACTTGTATGGGCCGCATTTTCAGTAATGCGTGTGGCACACAGGGAATGGCTACCGCCAAGAGGCCTAATGGTGTGTTCACACAGAGCAGCGTTTTGACCTCCAAGCTTCCAGCCTCCATGTAAAGTCAATGGTGGACGCACCTAGGCACCTCCTGGCGTCTGGCGTCAGGTCGCGTGCGTGTTGCGCGTTCTGAGGAGCGTTTTTCCGTGTACGTGAACCGGCGTCGGCTTCCAAGTTCCGCTTCAGCTGAGCTGAAGTTTTCGCGGTTCAAACGTTCAAACGCCGCTCAAATCTACCTGATTGGTTGGTGTGTCAACCAATCAGGGAGAGTCGGGGTGGAGCTATGTGACGCGGAACGAGGGGACGGTTGTGCGCATGCGCAACTGTGTGACGCATTGTTTGTTGGACAGATAGAAAGCGCGAAGTTGTGTACAATGGAGGAGAAACTCATCGTTGCTGTGTGTACCCATCCAGTCCTTTACGACCAGTCAAATGTCCTCTACAGAGACAGAAATAAAAAGCTCGTTGCCTGGCGGAGTGTCAGTGATGAAGTCGGTTTACCGGGTAAGTTTTTAATGGTGAACGTTTCACGTTTAGCCAGTTTAAGCTCTGCTAGCCGTTTTGATTTGATGTTTGTTCATTCATTATAAAAGAACAATACAAGACAGTTTCATCAGATACAAGAATACAAGTCGGATAAAATAAATGGAGCACAAAGAAGATGAAATCCTATTATATCTGCCCCTTATTTCACAGTTTGTTCAAACAATCATAACCTTCAAACTACATCACAAATTGGATAAAAATAAGAATGATTTCAGCTATCACAAAGTATAGCCAACACATTTAACGTTTTTCAATGCCTTTGTTTAGTGGAAACATGCAAGAAGAGGTGGAAGAGTCTCCGGGACTAATAAATAAATTGTTTATTTGTTATTTGATTCACAGAAACTATTGACGCAGGTGTGTTGGAGCTGTCTCAAACCGTATCTCCAGTGACAACTCCTGCTCCAGTGAGAACTACTTCTCCTGTCACATCATCCACCACGTCTGTGATGCCAGCACCTTCGTCTGCCCCAGGTGTCTCATCGTGCTTTTTGTGTAGATTTAGTGTCAAAAAACCACAGACACAAATACACACACAACTGATGGCAAAATCTCCCCCACTTCAAAACACACCCACACACACAGAACATATGTAAACTCATAAGAACAATTAATTGAAAGCTCATCTAACATTCAACACATGTACTGTGTTCTTTACAGGATCAGCGCAGAAGAGACCCCGTAGGGAGCAGGGACCCATGCAGCGGAAGGATTTTGAACGTGAGGTCCTTCAATTCTTGAATACAAGAAAAGATATGGCTGCCACACTGCCCCCACCACCACCTCCCGCCTGCGAAGTAGAGCGTTTTGTGATGTCGTTGGTAGCTCCCCTGAAACGTATGCCTGCATTACAGCGTGAGAGACTTCAATATAAAATCTACACCATGGTTTATGAGGAGTCCACTGGCGACAGAGTGGGTCCAGTGACATCCCAGGAAGGCTAATATAATATATATATATACATATACACTTTGTATATACATATATATATACACTTTGTATATATATACAATATATATATATATATACACACATATATATATACACACATATACACTTTGTATATATATATATGGATATATATGGATATATAATTTGTTTTTTTTAGATAGCAATGTTTTCTACTTTTAAATAAATGTTTTTTTTTTTAGATAGCAATGTTTTCTACTTTTAAATAAATGTGTTTTCTACTTTTAAATAAATGTGTTTTGTACATAGAATTGGTGTGCAAGTCTTTACATGCGTAGGAGAAACTTGCTGGCTGGTGTAAATCTACATAAGAAACTTTACATTTCATGTAGATAGCTTTAATATTGCAGGTTTGTTACTAGCACTTTCTGGCATTTGTATGATTTCATATGAATACAGTGGAACAGGGCAGAAATATACTATTTCTGTAAAATTTTGGTTTTAGTCTGCTATTCATTTTTTGGTCCTTTATGTTAATATTAAATGTTGGCACAAAAGTTTCCCCAAATAACAAATACAGTACTAGTTCAGTACGACTTCAGATAATCATTTTATTACTTACTTAATAAAAAGTAATTATTAGAGATTATATAATGAAATGTAAGTTATATAAGGTATCACCATAAACCGGAAACAGTTGCGTTTCTGTTAATAGTCGTTTATGTATGAATACTTAAGTAAAACTAACCGAAAGACAGAACAGAAATTTATCACACAATTTTCATCTGTAAGTTTTAATGCAATTATACACATTCAACTAATGAAAATGTGGATACGACAGTGTTCACAATGAACGTCGTGTACTTGGTCATATAAAGAACTAAATTAAACAAAAGTAATAAGTATAACAAGAAACTGTTCAGAATGACTTGGCTCTGCAGGTGATTTGGTGGAACGTAACAGAGCCGTTGCAGGTCAGTGGGGGTGATGGATGACTACTCTGTTAGCTGCCATGCCACAGCTCAGCTGCCATGCCACTGCTCCTTCTTCTGAGAAGTATCTCATGAATGCCTCTCTGGCCACAATTGCATCTCTTGCCGCAGTTTGCTCCCACTCTCTGGACACCAGGAAGGGGTTCTTCTGTTCCACGGTGTGCTGGTATGTCGTCACCCCGGATGAAATTGTGGAGAACACAAGTGGCTTTCACACACTTCTCCACACAGAGCCTGACCAAAGATGGAGTGGGCCAGGACCCCGCCGTCACTGGTTCTTCCATACCCCCCAACATCAATGATACGGAACCTGTATTCCAACACGAAAGCTGTTTGCTATGGTCCTGTAGGAGCCCCCAGTAGCAAAAAACCTGCATAGAGAAAGAGTAATTACAATTATTACAGACATGACATTAAACGTACAACATCTGTAATGCACATAATAGAACCTACACACACACACCTCTATATGTATACACATTAGGATGTGTGGCCAACATCACTCAGATAGACACAATACTGTATGTATGTACTTATGTACACACTCTTCTGTATAAAGAATAATATGTATTTCTATACCGGTGTATATATATATATATATATATATGTGACACAGACACACAGACACAATACTGTATGTATGTACTTATGTACACACTCTTCTGTATAAAGAATAATATGTATTTCTATACCGGTGTACAGTATATATATATATGTGACACAGACAGACAATGGCACTTTTTATCTGTTGTCCCAAAATAGAAAAGAAGAATATGTATTTATATATATATTATATATTATATATATAATATATATAGATATTATATATATAATATATATTATATATATATATTATATGACAGAAAGAGAGACAGATATTCGCGCTATATTATATTAGGGGCGGCCGTGGCGTAGTGGTAATGGCAGTCGTCCCCCGATCGGAAGGTTGGCGGTTCGAATCCCGGTTCCCCACACCATGTGTCGTTGTGTCCTTGGGCAAGACACTTAACCCCAAGTTGCTCCCGGTAGGACTGGAAAGCACCTTGCATGGTAGTCTGCCGCTACCGGTGTATGAATGTGTGTAGCATTCAATGTGTGTAGCGCTTTGAGATTTTCACTAATGAAAAGCGCGTTATAAATTGAATTCATTATTATTATTATTTATTATATATATGCTATATTTATCTGTTGTTGCAAATAACCAACCGGAGACAGATGGCCAAGCGTTCTTCTGCAGGAATCGCGCGCCTGTATTTGGTGTCCGGGCACCAACACGAGACAGCAGGTCGTCAAACTGGGCACGGTTGAGACGGAAGTACCGCTGAAAGCGCTGGTCGTCCATGCGCAGCTCCTGGATTAAATGGTGAAACTCCCCGAATTCAGAACGCCTCTGAATAGTTTCGTGAACCCAGACACGGCGCCTTGCACGTCTTCGGCGTGCCACTAGCAAACATATTAATAAAGCTGCCTCCACATCATCCGCCATTTTGAGAACAAACGACGACGAACAACAACACATCAGACCGGAAAGAGAATCACGACGCTCCTCCCACACCCCGCCCCCACGACGCCGCTGCCACGAAGCCGCCGCAACACTACAGTTTGGACACCAGGGGGCAGTGCGTCCACTTCCGTGCGTGAGGAGCGTTTTGGAGGTAAAAACGCTGCTCTGTGTGAACACACCATTAAAACATACCTGCAAACTAGTCACCTTTCGGCGCAAATTGCCGTTTTCAAAGCAAAATATATCATTTACGTGAATAGTGTAGATCCGATGAGTTTTTGTTTTCGGGGAGGGGGGTCAGACCCGTTGGATGATAGACGGCATCATTTCCCACTGACTGAATTTCAAGAAACAGCACGGCATCTTCTCGACAATATAACATCTTTGTTGGAGCGCGTCATTTTGGCCAATCACAATCAAGACAGACGATAGTGGGGAGGGGGAGGAGCCAACAGTGAAAACCTCCGCAGCGCGCGGTTGAACAGGGTGAGAGGAGAGGCGGAAGCAGATTAGACGCGTTGTTTTCATAAAACTAAGACAATTTTACAAATGACCGACGCAGACAAAACCGTTCAACCAAGTCCTTCAAAGTGTGGGAGCTTCACGCTTCATAAAAATAAAACCTGTGCGACATGCACCTTGAAAAGTGACGACACAGGAGAACCACAGAGAGAAACGTAAACATGACGGAGTCGTAAACTAACAACATCAGCAGTAAGTCTCTACATTAAACCATTTGTTCTGTTTCAAAGTGAGAAAACATAACGTCAGTGTCTCTGCTCTGTATTGAACGCCTCTTTTTATTTTTTGACTTGCCATCTTTTTTGTGTATGTCCTAACTATATTGGGATATGTTAATAAATGTATTTTTTCCTAAAGTCAAAAGTCTTTAAAAAGCAAAATTTTCCTTATGCTTTAGAGGAGAAAGAGCCCAGGTAACACATTGTCTGGAAAGTAAAATAGTTAAAATCAGTGATGCTGTTGTGAGTCTATCACTAAATCATAAAACTGTAAAAAGCCCCTCCTAAATTCACTGTTGGTGGTTATTAAAATGTCACCTGTTCATTGGATAAAGTTAATATTAGGGATGCACTGATCCACATTTCTCACTTCCGATTCGATACATATACCAGGTACTCAAAAACTGGGTTTCGACAGATACTGATACTTTTCCGATCCAATAACGTGCAAGTATACAAATCTGTATAATGAAGCTTTAGCACTGAGAATATTATTTCAACATGGTGTGAGACATCCCATAAGGACTCTCTAAACCTTACCACAGGAACCTCACAACCTTAACCAGCAAACAGGAGGCAGCCAGGCATGTCTTCACCACACACGTCCTTCTTACTCATGGTTCAGTTGGAAAAACTAAAAAAACGCTAAGCATGATGGGAAAGACAACACAGCCACTCCCTTAACCAGTAAGGCAGTGGATTTTGTTGTCTTTACCATAATGCTTAGCAGTATTTTAGTTTTGAAAACTAAAATACTGCTAAGCATTCTGGGAAATCCCGTTTTTAGTTCCGTTTTTGACTGTGGCAATTCTTGTTGAATTTGATCAACAGATACAGATTTAAACAATACTGTACATTGAATTTACATTTATAAATTCAATGCATAGTTTAAATCTGTATCTGTTGATCAAAACCAACTAGAATTTTACAACTCAGTGCTACAGTAAAAAACGAAATTAAAAAACGGGATTTCCCAGAATGCTTAGCGGTATATTACTGTTCAATTATAGTTTAAATCTGTATCCCTTGATCAAATTCAACAAGAATTACTACTCATATAGTGCCAGAATCAAAACTAAAACTAAAAAATGGGGACTGTGTTGATTTCCCATAATGTTTAGCAGTATTTTAGTAGACTAGTGTTCTGGGCACCATGAGTCAGAAGGACGTCTGTGGTAGAGACCTGCCTCGTTTTTGCCATTAATTTGTGAATTACTGTAGTGAAGCTAAAGAGTGTCTTCTATGGGTTTACCTCACACAATGTTAAAACAGAAGTCACAGAGCATGGTGCAATATACTGCTCTCTGACATCTAGAAAATAACAGAAATTTTGGCAAGCTGGTTCCGATATCCGATACTTGCCTTATGCATGTATCGGATACCGATACTGGATCGGATCGGCCCCATCCCTAGTTAATATTCCTATTTTTACATGTGCAGTTGAGTGTCACCATTGTTTAGTAAAATGGCATGTTGTGTTACAAATAAAACTAAATAAAAATTAACAAAATAACAGTCAATTGCACCCTTAAAGTCACTGTGATAAATTGTCACATTAATTTCATTATCTTAGCCACATAGTGAGTTTAAAAACAGGATGATATCTATATGAACTAGTTGAATGAGGTGTCTCTAAAATATCCTGATGCATTATCAATAATAATTTAAACAATTTTTTAATCTGTCCACAGGACCTGACTTTATTTTGTTAGATGTCTCTAAAATAGTTAGTGAATCAAGTGTTTACATGTAGGTAAACATAGATGTTTAATAACTTGTTCAAATACACCAGAATGCAGGAAATGGCATCTACTTTATTCAAAATGTTCTGGCAAAGCATTTAAGAAATGAGTCTTTACTGCCTACCAAAGATTGCCTTCAATTGGAAACCACAAGGAAACATAAAGAGAGGCAGACCCAAACTGACGTGGAGACGATCCTTTGAGAAAGACCTGAAGGTACAGGGCTTCGACCCGAGCACGGTGGAGATGATCGCCAAGGATAGAGATCAATGGAAACAGCTTGCCGCCCAATGCGCTCTCAAGCGCGGGAGGATCTAAGTCTAAGTAAGTAAGTCTTTACTGTTAGCAAAATGTTCTGCTGTATCTGGCTTGCTGCTGTTGTTGGTTGTTAATTTTTTGGTTGACACAATCTTTCCTATTTATGTCCTCATTTAATTAGGTTTGTAAATGACTTTTACCTGAAGCATGTTTAATAAAATTACAAAATCTTTCCGGGTAGGCGGGAGGGGAGGGGGTTGGCGCAACGTTTGTCACCTTTTTCATCCCTTCTGAGTTTGCAGGTATGTTAAAAACAATTATTTGTTTGATAAAAATTATAGCAAATATGTGTCTGAGCTGAACTTTTGTTTGATAAAAATTATAGCAAATATGTGTCTGAACTGAACTTTTCTTTAATAAATGAATAATTTTAGCAGGAGAAACACCTAAAAAAATATTTGATAGTTGACATTATTGTAAGAGTGTGTCTCAGTTTAATTTTTGTTAATAAATGATTACAAATCAGCTTATTTTATCAAAATCCATATATAGGTCGCACCTGAGTATAGGTCGCAGGCCATGAAAAAAGGATAAAAAGGTGCAACATATACTCCGGAAAATACGGTAAAAGGTTCAAGCAGAGCCACTCCTCTGCAGAGATCGTTCTCTGCACTTTTCCTTTCTGTACCGTACATGCACAAGCACCGCTGATCAATATAATTTTCAGATTAGCAACTTATTTATTTTAAGAATACTTTTCACTTCATCAAAATCTATTAATTGAACTCCAGCGTTCTAAAACTGTTTGGTTGTATTTGTTTTCTTTCTCTGCGATGGACTAGCGATACATGAATACTGTTGTGTTGTTTAAATAAGCAGTTGTTTAGTTTGCTTTATACTTATTTATTAGCACATGCTCCAAGTTACTCTAGCCAACATGTCCGTCTTCTCTAATCTCTCTGGTCCAACTAATCTCGCAATAACACAGTAACATTAACTACACTTCATTGTCCTCCTTGTTTAGAACAAAAACCTATCTGCAACACAAATATATATATATATATATATATATTTTTTTTTTTTTACATGGAAATCAAAACAATTTCTATTCTACTAAATGATAACATTTCTTTTCACTTTGTTTATTTATTTCAAGTCTCTCTGTATCTGATGACACGACCCTTCGTGGTAGTGATGACCTCAGATACAGGTGGGTTAGGTTCTGGTGGGATCTCATCTGATGAAGTGGTCTCAGCAATCGGTACCTCCACAGTTGTATCATTGATTTGCATGTTGTATTACAATGGAGATTCAAAAGCATCAAAGTCAAGTACCATAGGTGTGTGTCGAGGATGTTTAACATTCCTGATCACTCTTGATCCATCTTCTGTGTTGACCAGTTCAAAGGCATTATCAGCTGTATTTATCAATATCACATAGCGAATGTCTTTGAATGTGGTATCCAGCTTTCCATTCTCCATACTAGCAATGTAAACTACATCACCAACCTTAAAGTTGTGGTCCTTTGCTCTGTTGGTTTGATCAGCATACTCTTTCATTTTAGTTTTGTATTCATCGTGATGGTTTCTGATGTCTATTGTTTTCTCTGTGCCATTTGGAAATCCACATTCCTCCTCTATGTTGGGACACTTTGTGTGGATCTCTCTTCCAAACTCTCCTGACGCTCTGTGTGGTGTTGATCGGTACGCCATTAATATTTTTGGAAGTTCCTCCTGCCATTTTTTTCCTATGCATTCAGTTGTTCAAGTATCTGTGAAACCTCTCAATTTTTCTGTTGTTCTTTGGATAATAAGGTGATGCTTTGATGTGCTTTATTACGGAAGGGCATTGCATTCAACCATGAAAATATTTTTTTGGAGCTTATGTAGTAAAAACGTGATAATTATGTAGTAAAAACGTGATAATTATGTAGTAAAAACGTGATACTAAGTAGTAATAACGTGATACTATGTAGTAAAAACGTGATACTATGTAGTAAAAACGTGATAATTATGTAGTAAAAACGTGATACTAAGTAGTAAAAACGTGATACTATGTAGTAAAAACGTGATACTATGTAGTAAAAACGTGATAATTATGTAGTAAAAACGTGATACTAAGTAGTAAAAACGTGATACTATGTAGTGAAAACGTGATACTATGTAGTAAAAACGTGATAATTATGTAGTAAAAACGTGATACTAAGTAGTAAAAACGTGATACTTATGTAGTTAAAATGCGATAACAATTCAGGAGGAGCGTTTCCTTTAAATAGAGTAGACCTGCAGACTTCTACATATATCAGATGGGACAATGGTTAAGACCGTTGCCTTTCATGCAGATGACGCAGGTTCGAGTCCAACCTGGTCTGACTGATTTTTTTTTTTCTTCTTTGGATTATTTATATAATAATATTTATGCTGAAAATACTTTGCTTATCAGCGTGATTGGGGTGTAATGTGGTTAAGTGACGTCTTAATTTATTAGGCTTCATGCTGTCCGCTGCTAATATTTTAAGACATAACAGACACACCGGTCTTTCCTCATCTCCCACCTTCGTCACAGTGAAGCCAAGGCTAAATACGCTTTCTTATTATCTTCGTCTGTCTTCGCCTTTCTTTTCATCCCTGTTAAATATTTCTCCATGCTGTATCTTCACTGCACTTTCTAAAACTTCTCATGCGCTGCTGTGGCTTCTTACTCTGTGAAAAAACTTCTGTGCGCTCAGTCTGACAATAACAGCGCCACTGCCCCTACTGGCGCGGATGTGTAATTACACTTACCATTTCATACAGTTCAATACAGTATTACAAACCTATCAAAAGTAATGGCAAAAGACTGAAAATTTATA
>JBBPBX010000246.1:40467-86523 GCA_038048925.1 Garcialebias charrua
AAAAATAAAAAAAACCAAAGGAGTTCTGTAAACAAATTTTAAGCCCTAAAGCTGAAGTCTTTCAACTGCTTCAACTTGCGTAAAACGAAATTAAAAAAACAACAACATACAGGCACTCCCTGTTAGCTTATTTGTACATGCATTTATTGTAAATATATAAACTATTTTCAGTCTTTTGCCATTACTTTTGATAGGTTTGTAATACTGTATTGAACTGTATGAAATGGTAAGTGTAATTACACATCCGCGCCAGTAGGGGCAGTGGCGCTGTTATTGTCAGACTGAGCGCACAGAAGTTTTTTCACAGAGTAAGAAGCCACAGCAGCGCATGAGAAGTTTTAGAAAGTGCAGTGAAGATACAGCATGGAGAAATATTTAACAGGGATGAAAAGAAAGGCGAAGACAGACGAAGATAATAAGAAAGCGTATTTAGCCTTGGCTTCACTGTGACGAAGGTGGGAGATGAGGAAAGACCGGTGTGTCTGTTATGTCTTAAAATATTAGCAGCGGACAGCATGAAGCCTAATAAATTAAGACGTCACTTAACCACATTACACCCCAATCACGCTGATAAGCAAAGTATTTTCAGCATAAATATTATTATATAAATAATCCAAAGAAGAAAAAAAAATCAGTCAGACCAGGTTGGACTCGAACCTGCGTCATCTGCATGAAAGGCAACGGTCTTAACCATTGTCCCATCTGATATATGTAGAAGTCTGCAGGTCTACTCTATTTAAAGGAAACGCTCCTCCTGAATTGTTATCGCATTTTAACTACATAAGTATCACGTTTTTACTACTTAGTATCACGTTTTTACTACATAATTATCACGTTTTTACTACATAGTATCACGTTTTCACTACATAGTATCACGTTTTTACTACTTAGTATCACGTTTTTACTACATAATTATCACGTTTTTACTACATAGTATCACGTTTTTACTACATAGTATCACGTTATTACTACTTAGTAACACGTTTTTACTACATAATTATCACGTTTTTACTACATAATTATCACGTTTTTACTACATAAGCTCCAAAATAATATTTTCATGGTTGAATGCAATGCCCTTCCGTACTTTATTCCACATGACTTGAGAAATAATTCAAATAACTGTCCCACAAACTGTCTACCATTATCAGTAACAACCTCTAGGGGATAACCAAATCTAGCAAATATTTTGGTCAGTTCTGAAATGACAGTAGCTGAGGAAATGTCTGGAACAACTACAGCTTCCAGGAAGGAAGTGTAATAGTCTATATCACAGTTAAATGGTAAATGGAGCTTATTTATATAGCACTCTCCAGCCCCCTATGAGGGGCCCCAAAGCACTTTACAATACCAACCATCCACCCATTCATACACCAGTAGCGGCAGACTGCCATGCAAGGCGCCATCCAGTCCTACCGGGAGCAACTTGGTGTCTTGCCCAGGGACACAACAACACATGGTGTGGGGAACCGGGATTCGAACCTCCAACCTTCCGATTGGGGGACGACTGCCATTACCACCACGCCACGGCCGCCCCGTTAACACATATTTGTTTTGGATAGGACCTACCAGATCAATTCCTATCTTTGTCCATGGTCTTGGTGGTAGTTCTAGTGGTTGAAGGGGTTGATCTTCATGAAGCGGTTGATTGATCACACAAGCGGAGCAATTTCTGATCAGTCTCTACATCCAAGTCCATGTTAGGCCAATAAAGTTTGCTCCTCAGATATTGTTTTGTACGCACCACTAATTGGTGAGTTTCGTGTCCAATTTCCAGTGCTTGCTTCACCATTGCTCTTGGTAGCACTATCCTATGTCCTCTCAGCACAAGTCCCTTATATATGCTGAACTCTCCAGCACATCTGTTGTAAGGTTGCAACTCAGACAGAACTGGGTTCGGCCATTTTCTTGTCTCCACAATCGTCTTCAGTTTTTTCAGTGTTTCGTCCTCTGTCATTTTCTGTTTGATGTCCTCAAGATTCATGGCTTGCACTTCATGTATCGTCACTGTCAGTACTCTGTCCACATATGTTTCCACATACTCATTGTTCTCTGTCTCTGGTAAAGGAAGTCGTGAAAGTGAATCTGCTACGTTGGACTTTCCGACGATGTGTTCTATTTTATAATCATATGGTTGTAGTCTCAAACAGAGTCTCTGTATTCGTGATGGTGACAGTGTAGCCTTCTCTGGGTTGAACATGTATATGAGGGGTTTATGGTCAGTTTGCAAAGTAAACTTGGCCCCCCACAAGTACGTTCTAAAATGTTCCACAGCCCATACGCATCCTAAAGCCTCACGTTCTATCTGAGAATAATGACGTTCTGTTGGGGTCAATGAACGACTTGCATAGGCTACTGGTTTGTTCTGTCCATCTGATTGGGTCTGTAGTAAAACTGCACCTAATCCTACTGGACTTGCATCAGTAATTACTACTGTGGGTGCATCCAATTTAAAGTAGGCCAGGCATGGCTCACTCACCAACGCTTCTTTCATTGCTTGGAATGATCTTTCTGTTTCACTTGTCCACTCCCATGCTTGTCCTTTCCTAGTATAGGATATATGAGGGGGTCAGTATTAAGCTGACCTCTTTATCCTTAATTAATTACTTATTCAGATTGAATAGTAATTTCATGGATTCTTTTCTTTTTCAGTTTACCCAATATTTCTGTGATCTTTATGATGGATAAGTAAAACAGAAGCCATAGAGTGACAATGGAAACTGTAATGATTGAGGGATTGAGTTTCACTGAAATGCCAACACACTGAGAAGTTTTAAAATGTTTATTGTGATGTAGAGAGCTGGATCGGATTCTACAGGTCACCGGGAGCTCTAAACAGGAGAGGAGAAGGTTAGCAACTGGAGTGAACAGAGGTGAGGCTTTTATTTTGAATGAGTCGACTAACCTTCTCAGAGTTTGTTTGGTCCAGGTAGACTTCCTGATAGACGTTAAGCGTCTGAGATTTGGTCCGTGATCTTTGTTTGAGGTGGTTGATCCAGAATGACTTTTTAGTCCATGGGTTATCCAAGTTCCAGTCCGGGGTCATGCACAATAATTCAGCAGAAGGCAGAAACAGGTTAGGAGGAGCAGGCGTCTTACTTGGTCGGGGTACACAGGCGTGGGTCGGTTTCCAAGAGGCCGATGGGTGGATAGAACCGTTCAGGGGCAAAAACACAAGGCAGAATCCAGAAGCGGGGTCCGAGGTCAAAACCAGAAGAGCTGAGGCAGAGAAGTATCCAAGAGGGGAGCAGGTAGGAATCTTTAAACCATGAAACAGAACCAGAATCGAGACGAGGAGGGCAAGACTTGACATGAATGCTGGATAACTACTCAGGATAACCTTTTCATAAATCTGGCAGAGACTGAGAGTGAAGCTGGGACTTATATACTGGCTGCAACAGGTGGATGAAATCTAGGTTGATTAGCTGCAGCACATGCTTAGCTGCAGCACATGAAGGCAGGAAGAAGACTGATCAGAAAATACTTTTACTATGAAACTAAATAATGAACTACAACTAGATGAACATGGAACATGACAAAATAAATATTGAACTAAAACTAGATGAACGTGGATCATGACAGTACCCCACCCCTAAGGGCCGGCTCCTGACGGACCACCAGGCTGGGATGGGTGGTCAGCGTGGAACTTAGCAATGAGGGCCTTATCAAGGACGTGACGAGCGGGAACCCAGGAGCGTTCCTCAGGGCCATACCCCTCCCAATCAATAAGGTACTGCAAGCCCCTGCCCCAGCGTCGAGAACGCATGATGCGACGAACCGTGTAGGCGGGGCCGCCATCGATGAGTCGAGGGGGCGGAGGGGGCCTGGAAGAGGGCACAAACTTGGATTGCAGGACAGGCTTGACCCGGGACACATGAAATGTTGGGTGGATCCTCATCATGTTGGGGAGCTTCAACCTGACAGCCACTGGGTTGATGACCTTCGAGATAGGGAAAGGGCCGACAAAACGAGGGGCAAGTTTCTTGCAGTCAGTCCGAAGGGGGAGGTCTTTAGTTGATAGCCATACTTCCTGACCCTCTTCGTAGCTGGGAGCAGGGATCCTCCGCCTATTAGCAGACTTAATATACAAGGAGGAGTCCCTGAGAAGCTGGGCCCGGGCTTTAACCCAGGCTCTGCGACAACGCATGGCTGCCAGATGTGCAGAAGGAACGGTGGCTTCTCAGTCCTCAGAGGCGAATACAGGAGGTTGATATCCATATACCACGTAGAAAGGGGACAAACCAGTGGCAGAAGATGGCAGGGAGTTCATTGCATGCTCCACAATAGGCAGGTTCTTGGCCCACTTGGTGCTGTCGTCGCCACACAGGATTCTCAATCGGGTCTCCATCTCCTGATTGGCACGCTCCGCCTGGCCATCAGTCTGGGGGTGGTATCCTGAAGAAAGACTCAGTTCAATGTCCAATGATTTGCAAAATTCAGACCAAAACTTGGATATAAATTGTGGTCCTCGGTCAGAGACGATATCCTTAGGCAGTCCATGGAGTCTAAAAACTTCCTGAGTCATAATTTCGCTGAGTTCCTTGCCGGAAGGTAGCTTGTCCAAGGCTACTAGATGAACCATTTTAGAGAATCTGTCAACAATAGTTAAAATTACAGACTTACCCCCAGACTGAGGTAGTCCAGTGACAAAATCCATGCCGATGTGAGACCATGGTCTTGAAGGGATGGGGAGCGGCCGTAGGAGACCCGCTGGTGGTCGGAGAGAGGGTTTGGCCAGAGAGCATTGGGTACAAGACCCAACAAAGTCTCTAATGTCCCTTTGTAAGGAACCCCACCAGAACTGTGACTTGACCAGCCGTAAAGTTTTACCAACTCCTGGGTGACAGTAGAGACAAGAGGAGTGACAAAGTCAAAGTACCTTGGGTACAAGATGCTGGAGTACGAAGAGTCGGTCCTTGGGACATTCAGTGGGGGGTGGAAAGTTCTGGTGGGCCTCTCTGACCTCCCTCTCCACCCGTGTGATGTTACAACGAACCTGATTGGGTAGGATGAACTCCCTGGGACCACTGGTGTGCTCTTTCTCGAATATTCGAGATAGGGCATCGGGTTTACCATTCTTTGTCCCGGGTCTGTAAGAGAGGGAGAAATTGAACCGGCCAAAAAACAAAGCCCACCTGGCTTGACGAGGGTTGAGACGTTTAGCCGTTTTCAGGTACTCCAGGTTCTTATGGTCTGTCAGGACAATGAAGGGATGGTTGGCCCCCTCCAACCAATGGCGCCATTCTTCCAAGGCCATTTTGACAGCTAGCAGCTCATGGTTCCCCACATCATAATTACGTTCTGCCGGAGAAAGGGATTTAGAAAAATATGCACAAGGGTGTACCTTGTTGTCCTGGAAACGCTGACTGAGAACAGCTCCAATGCCTTTATCCGATGTGTCGACCTCCACGATAAACTGTCTCTCAGTATCTGTGAAGCGAATAATGGGTGCTAAGGTAAAGAGGGATTTTAGTTTCAGAAATGCTTGGTTAGCAGGTTCGTTCCAGACAAAGGTATTGTTAACTGAGGTGAGAGCATGCAACGGTGAGGCAACTGAACTGTAATTCTTGATGAACTTCCTGTAAAAGTTAGCAAAACCTAAGAAACGTTCAAGCTGTTTGCGGGTTTGTGGAGTGGGCCAATCGAGAACTGCAGAAACTTTAGATGGGTCCATTGAGATCTGGTCGGGTGTGATATTGAATCCAAGGAAAGTTGTACTGGTAGTATGAAACTCACATTTTTCTGCTTTAACAAAAAGGTTATTTTGAAGCAGTCTCAGAAGAACACTGTGAACATGACATACATGGGACTCAAGATCCTTAGAGAATATGAGGATGTCGTCCAAATAGACAAAAACTGAAACATTGATAAAGTCTCTCAAAACATCATTAACTAAAGCTTGGAAAACAGCAGGTGCATTAGTCAGGCCGAAGGGCATTACCAAATACTCGTAGTGTCCAGAGGGGGTATTGAATGCTGTCTTCCATTCATCCCCTTCTCGGATCCTGACCAGGTGATAGGTGTTACGCAAGTCCAGTTTGGTGAATATTTTGGCCCCTTGAATGATGTCGAAAGCAGAAGTCATTAGTGGTAATGGATATTTATTTTTGATCGTCATGTCATTTAAACCTCTATAATCGATGCATGGGCGTAAGGTACCATCTTTCTTTTCAACAAAAAAGAAACCTGCACCAGCTGGAGAGGATGAAGGGCGAATAATGCCTGCTTTGAGTGACTCAGAAATGTAAGTGTGCATAACCTCATTTTCTGGTTTAGACAAAGAAAATAAACGACCTCTTGGTGGAGTGGTACTGGGTAACAGGTCAATGGCACAGTCATATGGTCTATGTTGTGGCAGAGAAAGAGCTTTACTTTTACTAAATACCAGACCCAAGTCGTGATAATAATGGGGTACCAGAGACAGATCAGGAGTAGACTCCTTTATTTGCTGATTGATGACAATAGTATTGGCAGATTTCAAACAATTGACTAAACAATGGTCAGACCAGCCCAAAATATTATTATTCCTCCAGTCAATGTGAGGGTTATGTTTTCTCAGCCAGGTTGCTCCCAACACGACAGGGAGGTTAGGAGAAGTAATAGTCAAAAAGCTTACGCTTTCCACATGGTTGCCTCCAATACACAGATGGACCTCTTGAGTTTGTAGGCTCCTCTCATTTAGTGTGTGACCATCCAGAGCTTGGATACTACGGGGCTTGGTGGTGGGATGCATCTTTATACCCAGAGACATGGCATAGTGAACATCAATAAATTCAGTGTCAGCACCAGAATCAATAAATAGTTTAACAGGGAAATCTTTACCGTTCACCTGAATGTTGGCTTGGACCCTGGGTAGGCGTGGTTCATGAGAGGAGGCCGTGGTTCTGAATCCTTGATCCATTCTGTAAGGTATTTTTACCTTCTTGGGACAGCTTGAAACTAGATGCCCTGGTGCTCCACAATAAAAACAGAGACCCTCCTGGGTTCTTCTCTTTCGTTCCTGAAGCGTTATTTTTGACCGACCGAGTTGCATGGGTTCTTCCTGGTCCCGTGGTGGTGAAGGGGTCCTCTGGACTCGATCTTGTGAAAACTGTTTGGTAGACTGAAAACATGATTTTGAATCCTTGTTATGTCTCACCTCAAGGAGACGTTCTTGGAGTCTCAGATCAATTCGTGTAGCCAGATTTTCCAGCTCCCTAAGAGAAGCTGGTGGGTCACGGGTGGCAATTTCGTCTTTGATGTCGTCGTTTAGACCCCGATAAAAAGCATCAGTGAGAGCCTCCTCGTTCCAGTGACTTCCTGAAGCAATACAATGGAAGTCAATTATGTATTCAGGGACTCGTAGTTTACCTTGTGAGATGGTAAAAAGGCACCTGGCAGCCTCTCGCTCAGGTAGTACTGGATCAAAGACTCTGCATAGTTCTCTGGCAAAGGTCTGAAACACATAGCAGCTCGGTGAGTCTCGTTGCCATTCGGTAGTTCCCCACCTTTTGGCTTTGCCGGAGAGGAGGGAGATCATGTATGCCACCTTAGACCTCTCAGTAGAAAAACATGAAGGTTGTAGCTGGAAATGTATTTCACATTGTGTAATGAAGGGTCGGCATTGGTCAGGATCACCATTAAATAACTCAGGAGGTGTTAACTTGGGTTCATTTTGAGCCATGATTGAACACTGTGATGTACCTGGTTCTCCACACGGGGGCGACTGGGTATTGTTCCTGAACGTGGACTGTGAAGAAGAAATGTTATCAAAACAAGATTGTCTAGTTTGCTTTACATATTGCCCAGAAACTTCTTCAGTGTTAGGCGTGAAACTCTTTGTGGCCAGATTTACTGTAATGATTGAGGGATTGAGTTTCACTGAAATGCCAACACACTGAGAAGTTTTAAAATGTTTATTGTGATGTAGAGAGCTGGATCGGATTCTACAGGTCACCGGGAGCTCTAAACAGGAGAGGAGAAGGTTAGCAACTGGAGTGAACAGAGGTGAGGCTTTTATTTTGAATGAGTCGACTAACCTTCTCAGAGTTTGTTTGGTCCAGGTAGACTTCCTGATAGACGTTGAGCGTCTGAGATTTGGTCCGTGATTACTTCTTTGTTTGAGGTGGTTGATCCAGAATGACTTTTTAGTCCATGGGTTATCCAAGTTCCAGTCCGGGGTCATGCACAATAATTCAGCAGAAGGCAGAAACAGGTTAGGAGGAGCAGGCGTCTTACTTGGTCGGGGTACACAGGCGTGGGTCGGTTTCCAAGAGGCCGATGGGTGGATAGAACCGTTCAGGGGCAAAAACACAAGGCAGAATCCAGAAGCGGGGTCCGAGGTCAAAACCAGAAGAGCTGAGGCAGAGAAGTATCCAAGAGGGGAGCAGGTAGGAATCTTTAAACCATGAAACAGAACCAGAATTGAGACGAGGAGGGCAAGACTTGACATGAATGCTGGATAACTACTCAGGATAACCTTTTCATAAATCTGGCAGAAACTGAGAGTGAAGCTGGGACTTATATACTGGCTGCAACAGGTAGATGAAATCTAGGTTGATTAGCTACAGCACATGCTTAGCTGCAGCACATGAAGGCAGGAAGAAGACTGATCAGAAAATACTTTTACTATGAAACTAAATAATGAACTACAACTAGATGAACATGGAACATGACAAAATAAATATTGAACTAAAACTAGATGAACGTGGATCATGACAGGAAACGTTAACTTAGTTTGGTATGTCAAAGACACTACCATTTATTTAAAATAAATCAACGAAATTAACACCATTAAACTTGATTGACATGATTTCACTTTCTTGCAATTTAACACGTCAGCACATTTAAATTGCAACACAACAGACATAAATACAGGTTGTCAATATACTTAGTCTGTGGCTCTTTAGCTTAAATATAGTTACCAGATAGATTGAGAGGGATAAAGAAATAGGTGGAGAGATGGAGAGATCGTTTAAAGGAAATTGTCTTGAGCATGTTACCAGAAATGACACTTTCCAACCGACCTGTTAAATTCCAGGTACGTTTGTAAACAGCTCTTTACCTTTTGACGACAGCCCGGTAAGAGTACATCTGAGCTGGTTATTACGTTATACCTTCCAACGTCTCCTGGTTTCGCGTTGGTCATCAGAAAATGCGTCGGCTCCTGGTTTCTGGCTCAAGATAACTTATTCCAGAAAGGAATAAACAAAGTTCTGAGCTTGTACGCTCGGTTCGAAGTAGACTCATAATAACATGTTATTAGTCCTTAACTGAATGACGTGTCCTTAGCGTGTGACTAACGTTCATCCAGCTCTTTGGGTCGACCTCATGTCTTGAAGTTCCCAGCAAAAACTGAACGTTCACCTCTCTCCTTCCTCACAGGAACTAACAAATTCAGGAAAACATAGAACCCTTAGTAGAAGCTCTGAGAAGAGAGAGACTTGTCTCTTCCCCATTGGTCCAAAAAGGACCAGTCGAGTAGTTCACTTGTTATCACGATTCAAGGTGAAATTCAGAGCAGAGCAACGGATTAACTGTCTTCTGCCTTTCTAAACAAAACGGGTCTCTTTGACCTGAGCCTTCAACTTTCACACAGCAGTGGACACAGTGATGTTTCACATTACAGAATAACACAACCTAGAAGTACACATCATGAGAATGACAAAATGTTATTCTTTTGATTACATTAGAATAAAATTAAAGAAGCCAATAGTCTCTTTTGGTGACTATGTTCTCAGATTACAACTAATGGAATAATTTGTAGTAAATGTCTTGCTTTACTGAGAGGTCAGTAAAGGTCATCTCTGGAACAGTTCAAGTATCAGAGCGGGCACGGTCATGCCTACTACATCTCTCCCTTTTGGAAGTCATCGCCAGTCCTTGGGGATGAGGTCCAACACGAAAGGAAACCTTGAACTGTCTCTGATCTTGAAGTAATCCAGTAAGTGGAGGAGAAAAATCAAAAATTATAATCCCATAAAGTTTTTAGAAATGCCTTACTGTTCGTAGGTGTAGAGATATAGGACCCTCATGTCCGTATTGGAGTTAAACCTTTTCACATCTCTCTGAACTCTGAGTGCTACACTTTCTTGAAGCTCTCAAGGAGACAAGTGGACACCATTTTTGTTACAATTATTTTGAATTAATGGACACTAATTAATCAGATTGAACTTTCTCTTTAATGTGTGTTAATTCAGAATTGATCAACAGTATATTTTTGTCATTTAATGATGATCTGTTACTTGCATGAGTTTGACCTTCTGCTGGTTTTATTTCTGTAGAACAAGCAGGCTCTGAATCTAAGGCACGAGTCAGGGTAAAAGTTGTTACTTCCTTCTCTTTTTTGTCTGTGAAGTTAGCCGTAATAATCTCTGTGCTCACAAGCGGCCATCTGGCCGATTCTGTAAACAGTTTTCCTGTTGTCCGTCAGAGACATTTCTGCCTATGGGATGAAAAATCCATCCGTTATTTTGTTAAACCAACCAATAAGCCATTCAGGAGGTGGGCAGACTCCACCCTCCATATAAAGTCTTACTTCCGTTTGGACTTTAGTGTCGGAGGGAAGAACTTCCTAACAACTGGTTTTTCCTCTGGAAAAAGCTGGAAACGTTCTGGTCATTGTGTCAATTAGACCCACGTCTCAGCCGGAGTTACAGTAAAGCTTACTGCAACTCATTCACTAATTTTCTGAAAGAATTTGTTTTCTGAAGTTTTATTTTGAAAATCAGTCAGTGCGATTGGCTCTGTTCCTGCCGGGAGAAGCGCTCTTCTTGCTCGTCTGACTCAGCACACACGCGCAGAAGTCATCTGGACGTGAACTGGACAACACAGTCCGTTAATGTCCACAAAACTTCAACTCTTATCTCCAAGACGTATCGTCAACAGGTAACGAGGCGTTGATTGTGTTCTGAACGTGTGAGAAGCCCAGCTGAGACCTGTATGGGAAAGGTTGCTTCCCTGTTTGTTTCAAAATAATCAACTTCGGTTAACTTAGCTTTCAATCCTTCTTCCTCCTATTTCTTCTTATTTTTTTAAGCCATTAATCTGTCAAGTAAATGTGCCAACAGTAAGTTAAACACCAACTGTCTGTTTGTTTTTAATTTGAATTCTTGTCAAAGTAGTTAGTGAATCAGAGCTAATATCGATACAAATGTTTAATGTACTTTTCATGATTGTTTCAATAAAAGGTCTATCTTTTGGTAGATCAACATAAGTTGAAGCCTCCCATGAAATTACATTTCTGGCTAATCATACTAAAGCAATTTAATACCGGAAAAAGGGTGAACTCGCGAAACTGATGAAAGGTTTGAGCAGATAAGACCTGCTCGGACCTTTCATCCAAACTATAGGTAAGTCAGTAAACTGACCTCGTAAGTGTTTAATTACACAAACGGCCTATAGATTGTTACATATTGGTGGCTCGTCCGTGTCCCTAAAACGGTTATTGGGTTGTTTTTGTAGTCTATTGTCACGGTATTTGTTGGCATAGTTTTTATCCTGTTTTGGACTTATAGAATAGTTCTGGCTGGTGAGTGTCACAGAGATTGATAATCGTGGCATTGTCTGGTGCCTTTCCAGTTAGAATTATTCTTTCTTTCACTTTTGAGCGTATGTTTTGAAGCTGCGGTGATGTTTGTGTGTCTGTGTTTGTGAGACGTTTTATACCGTGTCGCAAACTAGAGCGTGCATTTGTCATTTTGTGACCGCCGTGTCACGACTCTGCTTCATTTTATTACATCTGCGGATTGCTGTTGAAGGTCTGTTTCACACATTTGGTGCTCCTTTATTCCTGTTCTGTTACAACGTGTGTGTTGAGGTTCGGGTGAGACCCACTCAGCTTTGGACCGACCTCCGGTTCCGAGTGACGTAAAGTCCGTTGTTGTCAACAGTTAGCGTGCTGCCTTCTTTGGGAGGCATGGGGACTAGCCTGAATGTGTTGGACTCATTAGCAGTATTTTCTGTGGTGTATTCTACGTTTATTTTGTGAAAGAGTGTCCAGAACTTTGGGTAGAGCTAACGTTAGCATTTCCGAGTCTGAAGCTGCAAAAGCGCTGTGATTGGTCCATTGTGTGTCGTGTTCAAAAAAGTTGGTTCTGTAGACTGCTGGTTGTCAGATATTCATTTTTGCACACATTTCTGACAGTTTATCTGTGTTGTTCGTTTCTATGCACGTAATATCGTCGAAGACTGGCTTAACCGCGGTGTTTTGCGATATTTATAAGTGTTTTAGAACGTTGAAAAGTCCGTTCCACGCTAAAGTTCGACCGACCTCGAGGTCCGTGAACGCATCGCTCGAGCGGCACGTCACACGTGAGTGACATAAGGTTTAGAAGACTCCATTACCCATGAACACTTGGGTTTGAACTACATGTTCTGTCTTCGCTGTGATTGGTCGATTACGCTGTAAATGTTGACGCTTGCAAAGTGGTGAAGGAACCCACTCCTCGTCAACTTTCCCTTCAGTAAACCTGCTCTTACAAGTTTCAGGCTTGTTCGTCCGTTACTATCTTTGAAAAGACTGTTTCATCGCTGTGTTTTTGAGATTTTAGTGGGTGTAAGATTCAGTTGTTCTAAGACTACCGATCGCCATGTGACCAGGTCACGTGACACCGGCAGCTGCAACTGCTTTATGGGAACCGACCGCTTTCTTTTAAACGCAGTTTAATGATTCACAGTCCAACCGATGTTTCTCACATCGTTTCATCTTTTGTGAGACTGGGATTCTAGAGTTTTGTCACGTAAAGGTTTAGATCTTTCTGATTGATGCTTTTGATCCGTTGTTGGACGTCTGTGAATTTTAGCAGCTGCGGTTGCGCTCACAGGTGACAACAGCGCCTCTATAGCGGTCAGCAAGAGAAATTGCAGTTGCTGTGATAAACTTATCCAGCGCTGTACCCCTACCTGCTGGTTGCATTAGAATACAGTTTTGATGCAATTCTCTCTAACATTTCAACTTTCCTGTTTTTGAATAAAGTACATTTTGAAATGTTGAGGACATAGCACCCTTTCATTTGATTTTCACATATAATCAAATGTGGAAAGCAGGACAGTTACACAGAATTAATACAGACATGTCTGCTTTTTGATCAAACTTGACACTGTTATCATAAATTCTGTGCAGCAAGGCTGTCTGCTTTATTTTAAACTGCAAGTTTAAAATAACACACATGAGGCATCTTTTGTCTTGGTTTTCATAAAAATCACATAAA
Organism: Garcialebias charrua; assembly: GCA_038048925.1. Taxonomy (NCBI): domain Eukaryota; kingdom Metazoa; phylum Chordata; class Actinopteri; order Cyprinodontiformes; family Rivulidae; genus Garcialebias; species Garcialebias charrua. Next base: position 53,658 of record JBBPBX010000246.1, read on the forward strand.
GATAGCCGACCTTGCTGGTCGTCTCATGGGTCGACAATTTTAAAAAATCACTGATTTTTATTTTATTTAACATCTTGGATTTTTTCTTTGCAGCTCAGACACCTTGCATCTGAATCTGATCACCTTTGTGTACGTCGAAGTGATTAAACAGCAATCAGATTGGGTTGGTTAGTAACTGTAGTTTCATTATAAGTTCTGGATAAGGTTAACACTGCCTAAAGGTATTTAACTTTACAATTCATTGGGGTAATTCCTGAGATAAGGTACCTGTGAATGTTAGACTTATTGAACACAGTGAAGCACAAACCTAGGTGGAGGCTGGTTGGTTTTGATTTACTCCAGGCTACATAAATGGTGATGATTTATTTGCACACTGCGAAATAAGACCCACTTTACTTGATTTTTCACAGAAAATCAGTACAAAGATGGACGTTCAAACAGGTGCACCAACTGAGGGGGCCTCCTCTTCTATCAATCCTAGATGGATACGTTGGGGCCGTGTGTCTCCTGTCCGTGCTTATCGCAAAGTGGGAGAATCTGCTTCATCGTATGCTAATTACTTAGCTGCGGTGGACGTCCATCAGGATAAGTGGGAAAATCCCTTGTCGTTCTACGACAGGCTGATCTCTGTCTACTCCGGTGGCAAAACTGTCCCTGGATTAGAGGAAGATGAGGAGTTTAAAAATCTTTTCATTACGAATCTTATGCCTTTTCAACGGAAATGTGTTCGTTTCAAGGTTGATGGCAAAAAAGATACCATGGAAATGATAAAACAATACGCTACAATGGTTTTTGAGGTAGAGATACAACCTAGAATACCATCAGAGGTTTGTCCAGGTCAAAAGGTCACATCCCACTCGCAGACAATAGAAGAGGTTCCCTCTCCTACTGAGTACGAGAGTAAACGGGATTTTCATAATAACAACCTACAGTATGTTGATTCCAGCTGGAAAAGTGACTCATTTCGGTTCACATGGAGTTCTGCTCCTTCTGTACCTCAGGTTGAAAACCCTGAGATGAGCAAAGAACCACATAAGGTAGGTGTTCGCTCTCTAGGTGAACCAAGATGGTTCAGATCTAACCAAAAGAGTTCTCACCTAGGTCTCACAGTGGGTGAACTTCGAGAGAAGTTGATGTCTGGGCGCCGTGACCCTTTGAAAAATGGTCGGTCCCAACAGGTAACCCCGAGAAGCGGCCCTCTTGCCCCTACACCTCGAGCTGCACAGTTTGAGACGTGCAAAGAGTCACACAAGCTCCAGATTAAGGAAACGACACCTCCGCGCTCGGAAGAGACTGAGGTGGTAAGTTGTTTGTCAAATGATTTGAATGTTACAGTGGTTGACCAAGCTGACACAACGTGTGACGTTGTCCTTGATGATAACACTAACGACGTTGTTCAACCTGCTGAAGCGACGCGCAGCACTGCCTTTTGCAACAACTCAGTGTACACAGTTGACAACATCGTCAACATTGACAAAGACGCTGACAGCAAGCAAATTGCTGATGATCAGCGTCCTGAAAGTCAAGATGCTGACAGCGAACACATTGCTGATAAGCAACGTCCCGAAGGTCATGAGGCAGACAGCCAACATGATGCTGACAGCAATGAAGTTTACACAAACGGAGGTACACGTAAACAGAAGCGTGTGCTTAAACCTAGACGGTTTCTGTGTAAATTTATGAGAATGGGGCCCGCTAAGAAAGCTTACCTGCCACTCAGACTGGAAGGGGTCTTTGCGCGAGAAGCACTCCTGGATGGTGGCTCAGACGTGTCTGTCATGTCAGCCAAGCTGTTTGAGAGGCTACGGACCGCCGCTAACGGTGTTGACAGGCAAATACCCATTGTGACTTGTGCTTTTGAGCTACGGGGTCCCACAGAGACGGGGACAGCCCTGACAGCTATAGCCATGGTTCACATACAGATTGGCAAAATGTCACTATACCACCCGGTGTATGTGCCTGAACTTGACTCACTCCAGACTCCATTTTTGGTTGGCCAAGATTTTATAAATCGCTTTGAAGCGATTATAAATTATGGCAATCAGACAATGTGGGCCACAGTGAGCAGTCCACTGCCAATCGAGGTGCCTTCCCGAGGTCAGGACACTGACTGTCTAACAACAGGTACCGCTGTGGTCAAAAAGGATTCCCCAACCGAGACCACAAGCCCGGTAAGTGAACCTTCAAATACAGGTGAGACAGAGGAGACTCAACAATTGGACCGGACTCTGGCCCAACGCGAGAACCTCCTCTGCGAGCTGACACCTTCAGCACTCACTGAGCACTACCTATCACAGGTAGAAGAGGGTGTGTAGATCCAAGGGTCCCACACCGATGACGTTGTACTGTCCTGTGGGACAGGTAATTCGGCAAACAGCCAAGCTTTCAGTGAAGTCTTGGTTCAAGGACATCTGAGTCCAGAAAGTGACAGTCTACCACATGCTGACAGTCACTTGGACTTCATGGTTACAGATTTCGAGGACACCTCCTCAAACAAAAGGGGGGGGGGGCGAACTCACACTTCCTACCACAGGTAGAGGAAGGTGTGGAGATCCAAGGGTCCCACGCCGAGGACGCTGTACTGTCCTCTGGGACAGGTAATTTGGCTATCAGCCAAGCTTTCGATGAAACCTTGGTTCAAGAGCATTTGAATCTAGAACTACTCAGAAATGACATAGTTCTTACAGACTCAAAGAGCACCTCTTCAGTCATGAAGTGGGAAAACACACATCACAACGACAGTGATCTGTCGCAGTCTGTCCCGTCAGTCGCACTTGTGACTTGCGAAAGAGGTAAACGTACAGAGATATGTTGGCCGAAACCTATAAGGTTCCTGTACAAGGTTCCCAATAAACTGCGCAAACAGCTTAAACTAAACAAAGGCATCCTAACTCGTGCCCATGGACGGACGTCCACACCTGTGTGCGTGGTCCCTCATGACCACAGGGGGGTGATGTTAGGTCATGCCCATGTCAAGGACAAAGATTTCAATAACCCCACAAACGACAAAGATCTCGCAAACTCACAGACTTCATGGGAAAATAAGGTCGTCCAAGCACAGGATAGTAAATAAACTAAACAGTTTAAACTATACTAGTTGCGAAAAGAAACCGTTCCAACTAGAACTTAGAAACGCTAAGCATAAAACCCACAACAAAAACTAACCTTAACAACCGTTTAAATCTGCAGGATTTAATTGACATCGGTTATAAAGCTAAGAACTGTTTTTCTTGTGTGTGACACGTTGGAATCTGACGACCAGAGTGAGTTTAACGTAGTGAAACGTTGTTTTTAGTCGCTTAATTGCTACTTTTTGTTGTTATTGAAGTTGTTATTGTTCTCTGAACACTCCCAGCCAAAAGAGGTTTTGATTAATGTTAGTTGAAGACTTAGTTAATTCTAGATGTTATTACTGTTTTTCTCTTGCATTTGTTGTTGGATGTAACTGGGACCCCGTGTACATAATCTCGTTTTCATCACATGTACCACATGCGGTGCAAATGACAATAAAGACTCTCTGACTCTAAATGGATTTAACTATGCCAACATGCTGTTCATTTTGTTAAAGATCTCAATCTTTGATGAGTCATTGTAGATTAATACTACTTAAGGTACTATAATCTACACTGATCTCCCAATCATTTAGATAGAACCGATTCGATAGTTTCTATTCTAGATCTATTCATTTTGATGAGTCTTGCCATAGACTTCAACATTTATAGGGAATACCAAATCTAGCGTCGTTCGTCTAAAAGACAACAGACATTTAGACCAAACTAGATTTCATTTTTATTTATTTTAGTTTAACCTAAACTAAATAATGAATGGAGGAATAGTTTGAAAGAAGAGGCCTTCGTTACAGAAGCCCTCCACATTTCTATAGGTATAGATCCCTATATCTGATTTTTACAGCATTGATCCACCCCTTAATTGGTAATTGTAGCTGATCTAATCCATGATAGCTTACATACCAGGTGCAGATAGGTAAGGCTTAATGTAGAATCCCAATCATAAGCCCACCTGAAACCACATAATTGCATGACACATTGAACCTGGGTGGCACCGACTGGAAGCCATCCAGCCTGCAACCTTTGATGTGGGAACCTACAACTCCAACGTTGGTCTTCAACCTTCATCCAAGGGCTGCCTTCTCTGCTTCAATCGAGGGATCCCCTCTACATGCTGATTAACAATCCATTTGTTGCTGATGAAATCAATAACCCCAATAGTTGTGGAAATATCGCTGTGGATTATAAGACTTTGTTTTCCAAGGGATCACAGACTCAGTTTTCCATGGGTTAACAGACTATGTTTTCCAAAGGATTGAAAGCTTACCGCAATGGGATTACCTACGAACAGTATGGAATTTCCAAAAACATTATGGGAGTATGATTTTGAACTTTTTTTGACTTTTTTTTCCCACTTCCTGGATTACATAGAGGTCAGAGACATTCAGTGGTATCCTTTCGTGTTGGAACTCATCTCCAAGGACAGGCGATGATTTCCAAAAAGGGGGACTGTAGAGATATAGGACCCTCATGTCCGTTTTGGAGTTAAACCTTTTCACATCTCTCTGAACTCTGAGTGCTACACTTTCTTGAAGCTCTCAAGGAGACAAGTGGACACCATTTTTGTTACAATTATTTTGAATTAATGGACACTAATTAATCAGATTGAACTTTCTCTTTAATGTGTGTTAATTCAGAATTGATCAACAGTATATTTTTGTCATTTAATGATGATCTGTTACTTGCATGAGTTTGACCTTCTGCTGGTTTTATTTCTGCAGAACAAGCAGGCTCTGAATCTAAGGCACGAGTCAGGGTAAAAGCTGTTACTTCCTTCTCTGTTTTGTCTGTGAAGTTAGCCATAATATTCTCTGTGTTCACAAGTGGCCATCTGGCCGATTCTGTAAACAGTTTTCCTGTTGTCCGTCAGAGACATTTCTGCCTATGGGATGAAAAATCCATCCGTTATTTTGTTAAACCAGCCAATAAGCCATTCAGGAGGTAGGCAGACTCCACCCTCCATATAAAGTCTTACTTCCGTTTGGACTTTAGTGTCGGAGGGAAGAACTTCCTAACAACTGGTTTTTCCTCTGGAAAAAGCTGGAAACGTTCTGGTCATTGTGTCAATTAGACCCACGTCTCAGCCGGAGTTACAGTAAAGCTTACTGTAACTCATTCACTAATTTTCTGAAATAATTTGTTTTCTGAAGTTTTATTTTGAAAATCAGTCATTGCGATTGGCTCTGTTCCTGTCGGGAGAAGTGCTCTTCTTGCTCGTCTGACTCAGTACACACGCGCAGAAGTCATCTGGACGTGAACTGGACAACACAGTCCGTTAGTGTCCACAAAACTTCAACTCTTATCTCCAAGACGTATCGTCAACAGGTAACAAGGCGTTGATTGTGTTCTGAACGTGTGAGAAGCCCAGCTGAGACCTGTATGGGAAAGGTTGCCACCCTGTTTGTTTCAAAATAATCAACTTTGGTTAACTTAGCTTTCAATCCTTCTTCCTCCTATTTCTTCTTATTTTTCTTAAGCCATTAATCTGTCAAGTAAATGTGACAACAGTAAGTTAAACACCAACTGTCTGTTTGTTTTTAATTTGAATTCTTGTCAACGTAGTTAGTGAATCAGAGCTAATATCGATACAAATGTTTAATGTACTTTTCATGATTGTTTCAATAAAAGGTCTATCTTTTGGTAGATCAACATAAGTTGAAGCCTCCCATGAAATTACATTTCTGGCTAATCATAGTAAAGCAATTTAATACCGGAAAAAGGGTGAACTCGATCGCGAAACTGATGAAAGGTTTGTGCAGATAAGACCTGCTCGGACCTTTCATCCAAACTATAGGTAAGTCAGTAAACTGACCTCGTAAGTGTTTAATTACACAAACGGCCTATAGATTGTTACATAGGTAATCCCATTGCGGTAAGCTTTTATCCATCCATCCATCCATCTTCTTCCGCATATCCGGGGTCGAGTCGCGGGGGTAGCAGCCTAAGTAGGGAGGCCCAGACTTCCCTCTCCCCAGCCACTTGGAGCAGCTCCTCCGGGGGAATCCCAAGGCGTTCCCAGGCCAGCCGAGAAACATAGTCCCTCCAGCGTGTCCTGGGTCTTCCTCTGGGTCTCCTCCCGGTGGGACATGCCCGGAACACCTCACCAGGGAGGCGTCCAGGAGGCATCCTAACCAGATGCCCGAGCCACCTCAACTGGCTCCTCTCGATGTGGAGAAGCAACGGCTCTACTCCGAGTCCCTCCCGGATGACTGAGCTTCTCACCCTATCTCTAAGGGAGAGTCCAGCCACCCTGCGGAGAAAACTCATTTCAGCCGCTTGTATCCGAGATCTTGTTCTTTCGGTCATAACCCAAAGCTCATGACCATAGATGAGGGTGGGAACGTAGATCGATCGGTAAATTGAGAGCTTTGCCTTTTGACTCAGCTCTCTCTTCACCACGACAGACCGGTACAGCGCCCGCTTCACTGCGGACGCTGCACCTATCCGCCTATCGATCTCACGCTCCAGTTTTCCCTCATTCGTGAACAAGATCCCGAGATACTTAAACTCCTCCACTTGGGGCAGGACCTCCTCCCCGACCCGGAGAGGGCATGCTACCCTTTTCCGGCTCAAGACCATGGCCTCGGACTTGGAGGAACTGATCCTCATCCCGGCCGTATCACACTCGGCTGCAAACCGCTCCAGTGAAAGCTGTAAATCACGAACTGATGAAGCTGGTACGCTTTTAATCCTTTGGAAAACAAAGTCTTATAATCCACAGCGGTAAATCCACAGTGATTAGTTTTGTTGATTGATCAGCAACAATTGTTTTTATAATCAGCATGTAGAGAGGATCCCTCGATTGAGGCAGAGGAGGCGACCCTTGGATGAAGGTTGAAGACCAAGCGTTGGAGCTGCAGGTCCCCACATCGAAGGTTGTTGGCTGGTTGGTTTCCAGTCAGTGCCACTCTGGTTCTATGTGTCATGCAATTATGTGGTTTTTAGGTGGGCTTATGATTGGGATTTTACATTAGGCCCTACCTATATGCACCTGGTGTGTAAGCTATCATGATTTAGATCAGCTACAATTACCAATTAAGGGGTGGATCAATTCTGTAAAATTAGAAATAGGGATCTATACCTATAAAATTTTGGAGGGCTTCTGTAACGAAGGCCTCTAATTCCAAACTATTCCTCCATTCATTACTTAGTTTAGGTTAAACTAAAATAGAAAAATGAAATATAGTTTGATCTAAATGTCTGTTGTCTTTTAGACGAACGACGTAGGATTTGGTATTCCTAATAAATTTTGAAGTCTATGGCGAGACTCATCAAAATGAATAGATAATCTAGAATAGAAACGATCGAATCGGTTCAATTTAGAAATTGTGAGACCAGTGTAGTTTATGGTACCTTGAGTAGCTTTAAACTACATTGACTCTTCAACGATTGAGATTTAACAAAACGAACTGCATGTTGGCATAGTTAAATCCATATCATTCATTAACCAATGTTAATACAAAACCTTTTTGGCTGGGAGTGTTCAGAACCAAACAATATCTCAACTAATGACAACAGTAATGACTAAACAACAAGGAAACAACGTTTCACTGCTTCGACACACTCTTGTCGTCAGATTCCAAAGTGCAACACACAAGAAAAACAGGTCTCAACTTTATGACCGAGGTCAAATTAAATCTCGTGGATTTAAACGGTTGTTAAGGTTAGTTTTTTGTTGTGGGTTTTAGGCTTAGCGTTTCTAAGTTCAAATTGGACAATGCGACTTATAGGGTGGAAAATACGGTAGTTTAAACCTGATTAGTTTATTTACTAACTTGTGTTTGGACGACCTTATTATCCCATGAAGTCGGTGAGTTTGTGAGATCTTTGTCTTTTGTGGAGTCATTGAACGCCTTGTAAGGTTTGATCTGATTTCGATGTACCCATTTAGCAATTGGCTCTTTGCGGCCTTTGCTGATTTTGATTTCGTAGACGACTGAGGACACTTTGTCTGTTATCAGATGAGGTCCAGTCCACCTGGGCATTAGTTTGCGGGCGAGAGTTCCGGTCTCGGACCCTCCTTTCCCGGTTGCTGGGGCGAACGTATAGTACCAGACTCTGTCTCCCACTTGGAGTTCATTGTGAGAGGCCTTCTGGTCGTAGTACGCCTAACGGCCTTCAGCGGATCTTTCCAGGTTTTTCTGGGCGAAAGCAAAAGTGTTTCTGAGGTGTACATTCAAATCTTTCATGTTGTAACGTTTTGGGTTGAAATTATGGATGGAGAGGAGGAAATTAGTAACCACACTGGTACTGAGAATTCCACAGTGTTGTCCTTTTAATCAGCAAACATCTTCAACAACCTTACAAGCCTGGTTGAACGGCCGTTATATAAACAAACAAAATAAAATAGCATCCAAACAACCCGTAACGTTATTACCATAGAGAGCTAGTCCATGTGTGTGTCATCAGCACGTTTCTCCAACGCTCTCTACAGGGAGATGGCGGGCACATGCGTGACATCATCAATGATACTAGAGTGTCTTAAAGAGACAGTGCACAATTACGGTTGTTACATATTCCCCCCGCCAAAAAAAAGGCTGCCCTCAGCCGAACACAGCAAAGGTTCAGTCAGTAATTAACAAACTTCCATACATGGATAAGCTGTTAAATTTTTTTTACGGAGAATATGCAGCACAATATTATAAAACTGGCATACATGACAGTTTCTAACAAAAGGAACATTTGTTTGGATGACAACCGTGAAATGAAAACAGGGCAGTCCGGACAACTACAACCTTGGAATTCCTATTTTGCACTTTTTTTTTCCTTTTTTTTTTTTAAATGCCAGAACTACTAGTATAATACGTGAAAAACATTTAGGCATGGCTCTTACAAAACATAGGTAATAGTCACCTAACATCAATGAACACAGAGTGACATAAAATGCAAATAAGGTCACTTCAGGTCTAACCTGGTGCTATGAAAAGTGTTGGTCCACCTATGGACTGACCAGTCAGCGGTGACCCTCGGCACATGTCTTTGTCTGAAGTTATAGGAAACACCAACAGCACCCTCATTGTCTGTAGGGAGCGAAGTGTTAACGTCTGTCACCAAAGTAGTGTCAGTGTCTTGGACAGTGTTTTGGTCTACTAAGGGTAAAACAGAGTCAGTGTAGTCAAAATCAGTTTCAGTTGGGACGTAGTCAGAGACACTTGCATCATCCAAGGCCTCACTGTCAAGCTCTGGGTCCAAAGGAAAAGGGGCCCAACGGTTTTCTGGTAAGCTGGAATCCAAATCTGCCGACGTCGTTTGCTTTGAGTGTTTGTTAGGTGAAGCCGTAGCCCAGGTGTAGAATGGTTGAAGGTTTGCGACGTGGAAAACTCCCGCTTTCTCTCCGGTGTCCACATTGGTTAGGCAATAGTTCACATCAGACATCTTCTTGTAGATACGATAGGGACCCGTGAAAAGGGGTGCCAGTTTTGCTGAAAAGTTAGATGATGCATCCGACTTTGGGTGTGATTTTGCTCTGACCAAATCTCCAACTTTAAAAGAGACCGGGCGTCTCCTTAGGTCGTAGTAATGTTTTCGCCTTGTATGGCTTTCTGCTAGAACTGTACTAGCATGGTCATGAGCATCTTGGATCGAAACCCTCAGGTGATTTGAGCAAGACGTCTCAGGATCGTCCATTCCTTCCCACGACGGTTGTGTGATGAGGTCCAAGGGGGTGTCCAACTCTCGTCCATAGAGCATCATTGCTGGGCTCAGGCCTGTACTCTCATGAGGTGCTGTACGTAGTGCGAAACAGATCTGAGGAAGATATTTGTCCCAGGAAGTGTGTTTGTCCCCAATATATGCTCTAATAGCTGTTTTCAATGTGCGATTTACCCGTTCAGTTGCATTGGTTTGAGGATGGTAAGCCGTTGTCAGTCTGTGCTCAGTCCCAAGTGTCGCCACAACATTTTCAAACAGTTCACTGATGAAAGGCGTTCCCCTGTCTGAAATAAGGTAGGACGGAGAACCATGTCTGGCAAATATGTCAGTGATGAACTTATTAGCAGCAACTTGAGCTGTTGCTTCCCTCACAGCGTTCACTTCAATCCATTTGGAGAAATAGTCCACAAAAACAAGGATATACGCATTTCCCCTTTGTGTGCGGGGTAGTGGGCCAATGTAGTCCACACCTGTGTACTCCCACGGTCTTTGTGGTTGGATTGGGACCATTAGGCCTGCTGGTTTTCTTTGGGTAGGTTTAGTGACTTGGCATGCCCCACATGACATTACATATTTCTTTACGTCAGTGTTCATGTTTGGCCAGAAGAATCTGAGACGCAAGCGTGCCAGAGTTTTTGCGATGCCCAGGTGTCCAGCTGTAGGGTGATCATGATAATACTTGAGCAAATAACTACGGAGTGCAGTTGGGGCAAAAAGTTTAATCTGCTTTAGTGGGTGAAGACCATACTTTGTTTTTGGATCCATAAAATATAATAGTCCATCTTGCACAATGTAGTTTTGCAGATCTTGGTTATCCTCTTCCCTCGGTTGGTCGTTTTCGAGTTGCTGGAGCAAGGTGCTTGTGACTGGGTCCTCCAGTTGTAGCTGGCGAACATGAGGACGGTCTGACACAATTACAGGAGGCAGAGCACGGAGATCCATGCTTCCAATCGTGGCATAGGGAGGAAGAAGATCTATTGGTGCATCCACAGCTGGGAGGGGATTACGTGAAAGGGCATCAGGCACTTTATTACGTTCTCCAGGTTTGTGGATGATGCTGAAGTCAAAGTCCTGAAGGCGAAGTGACCATCTGGCAAGTCTACCAGAGGGATTGGGTCGAGACATCAACCATTTGAGACTGCTGTGGTCAGTGAAAATAGTTACATGTAGACCTTCAACATAGGGACGGAAGTGTTCCAATGCCCAGATAACAGCCAGACATTCTTTTTCTGGCGTTGAATAGGGCTTTTCTGACTTATGCAGTGCACAGCTAGCAAAAGCCACAGCTACATCTTGTACGTTCTCCTCCTTCTGCATCAATGCTGCCCCAAGTCCCGCATCACATGCATCGGTATGAATAAAAAAGGGACTCGTAAAATCTGGAAACTTCAGTACTGGTGCTGAAGTTATGGATTGTTTTAGGAAGTCGACAGCTGCTTGGCACTTGTCGCTCCAGTCGAACGGCACATCTTTTTTTGTGAGGGTGAAGAGTGGCTCTGCGTGGCTGGCATAGTCCCGTACAAAGCGACGATAGTAGCTTGTTAAGCCAAGGAACTGTCGCACCTGTTTTGTCGTGGTTGGTACTTTAAATTCAGTCACGGATCTTACCTTGTCGGGGTCAGGGTGAATACCGGATGGTGTGACTCGGTAGCCGAGGAAGGTGAGTTCTGTGAGGCAAAATTGACATTTGCTCAGTTTCAATGAGAGGTTAGCAGATTTTGGCCTGTTAAGGACCTCCTCTAAGTCAAGTAGATGCTGCTCAAAAGTTGGTGATGCGACAACAATATCATCTAAATACACTGTACATGACTTATAAATCAGGCCAGCCAGGACATTGTTCATGAGTCGTTGAAAAGTCGCAGGGGCATTACATAAGCCAAAAGTGAGGACCTTGAACTGAAACAGGCCAGAATGCGTGATGAATGCGGTCTTTGATTTAGCTTGTTCAGCGATGGGGACTTGCCAGTAACCTCGAGCAAAGTCTAATGTTGTCAGAAACTTTCCTCTTGCCAAAAAGTCCAATGATTCATCCACTCGTGGGAGGGGGTAAAAGTCCTTCACAGTCAGTTGATTTAGACCTCGGAAGTCAACACAAAACCGTGGTTCACGAGGGGGTTTGTTCACAATGACCACGGGAGCCGCCCATGGTCCAAACGCTGGTTCAATGATGTCATCCTTCAGCATCTTTTGTATTTGTTCTTCAATGATTTGTTTTTTTGCTAGTGACGAACGGTAAGGTGGTAGGTTAATTGGTTTTGCATCCTCAGTGATAATGACATGTTCTGCCAGAGAAGTGCGGCCTAGGTGACCATCAAACAGAATACTGTAGTTGTCCAACAACTTCAACAGTCTTGCTTTTTCTGTAGCACTCAAGTTAGCTTCTTCGACTTTCTCGTTAAGTGATAGTGTTGGAGTGTTCTGTAGAGTCATCGTCCCACACTCAAGGTCAGTCTCCACAAAGTCATTTTCACATGGTTCATCCAGAAATGGGGGATTGTTATCCATAATTACTGTTCTGGTTGGTACATGAATTGTTAACGACGTGCGAGTCATGAAGTCCATCCCAAGGACCAAGGGGGATGATAGGTCTTGTACTATCACAAATCGTTGGTAGATTGACTTGCCCATAAATCCAATGGTCAACTAGGTTACTCCTAATGGTGTGCTCACACCGAGCAGCGTTTTTACCTCCAAAGCTTCCAGCTTCCATGTAAAGTCAATGGTGGACGCACCTCCAGCAGCCTCCTGGCGTCAGGCGTCGGGCAATGTGCGTGTTGAGCGTGCTGAGGAGCGTTTCTTCATGCACGTGAACCGGCTTCCACCTCCAAACCGAGCATTCAACATGTTGAAGATTTCGCGGTTCAAACTTTCAAACGCCGCTCAACTCCACCTGATTGGTTGGTGTGTCAACCAATCAGGGAGAGTCGGGGGGCAGAAGAGAGGGGGCAGTGGGAGAGTCCCTATGTGACGCGGAAACGAGGGTGCGCGCGCACTATGTGACGTATTGTTTGTCGGAAAAAAAAAGAAAAGACTCGCGAGCTCGTGGACTATGGAAGAGAAACTCATTGTAGCTGTGTGTTCGCGACAATTCCTTCACGACCAGTCAAGTCTGCTCGACAGAGACGGAAATAAAAGGCTCCTCGCCTGGAGGAGTGCAGTGACTCTGTGCGCAGGACTCTGTATACCGGTAAGCTCCTCCCACACCCCGCCGCCACAGCCACGAAGCCGCCGCAACACTACAGTTTAGGACAACACTCGGTAGCGCGTCCACTTGCGTGCGTGAGGAGCCTTTTGGAGGTAAAAACGCTGCTCGGTGTGAGCACACCATAACGGATTGCAGTCTTATGGAAGAGGAGTGCCATTGATTCTTTAACGAGACATTTTGGGTCTTTTCGGGAATCAAGTCTGCATTTACTGCTGAAAGTGACGCACCTGTGTCTAATGTGGCCTCCAGAGCTGTTCCTTTGAAGTTCACTTTAACTCTGAAAGGGGTGTTCCAAGGTGATTGTGAAGTTCCATCTTCAACATGATTGAGCATGGGTGGTGAACTAGGGCTTGACACAGGCAATGAGGGCGGAGTTACTGACTGGGGGGAGGGTTGGCCCTGTGAAAAACTCTCCCCCCCTGAAGTTTCCCTGTCTCCTACCCGCAGGATTGGTTTCTCTCGTCGCGTCAGCGCTTTCTGGTTCCGCAGGTGGAGTTTGTGGACGCTCTCTCATAGGTCTCGTGGAATGTCGAGCTCCTTCGTACTCAGTGGAACAGTTCGGGCATGTGCGGGATGTAACGCCAGGCATGGAACATCTAAAGCAATAGGTTCCACCATCAGTTCTATTTTTCCCTTGGACTCTTGACGTCTGCCACAGGTTGGTGCCGAGAACAGAATGCAGTTCATGGGCCCGCAGCACCAAATCCATTACTGATCTGACAGGTGTTCCATACTGTGCCACCCTGTATTTCTCTACTGCATGTTTACAGATAAGGTCAATCTGTTCTTGCTCGGATGGAGGGCTCCTTAGTTCTTTGAACTCACTGAGCATATGGGTCACAAACTTGGGGAGAGGTTCTTCGGGGTGCTGAAAACTGTCTAAAATACCTCTCATAATATTCTCCTGGTTGTCAGTAGGTAAGAACACAGTTCTGAAAAGTTCACAGAATTCAGTCCAAGTAGATACATGAGAGCTAAGGACGCTAAACCACTTCCTTGGTTCCTTAGCTAGGAAATGTGGCAGTTCTTTGAGAATCTGTGTGTCTGTTAAGTCCAATGAGGTCTTATAAGCCTTGATCGATTGTAGCCATTCTTCTGGGTGGACACCACCATCATTAGTGAACACAGAGGGTTGTAGTTTTGCTTGGTGTAAAGCGGCAGTGAGGACTCTGGTGGTATTAATTAGCTCTAGTGAATCCAAATCGGTCTGAGGTGAACCCCTCGAGGACCGAATGTGGTCGGGTGCTGGGTTGTATTGCTCTTTTTTTCTGGTGTGCAGATTAGACACATATGGAGTAGATGATGCTTGAGGAAAAGGTTGAGTAACCTGAGTAGTTGGGACTCTAGAGGCAGTTTTTGTTTGTTGAGTCCAACGCTCCAAAATATTTTTCTGGAGATCCAAAGAATCATGCAGGCATTGTTGAAGCATGTCCACTTCTGCTTTTAAACTTTGTACTTTATGTTCAAGGTCAGAGGTATTGTGTCTGGTCATGTTTTGATTTGGAAGCAACCTGAAGTCTATATCATCACACAGATCAGTCAAGTCAGGGTGAGTGGCCATAATGCACACTTATCTGAACCCAAAGCTGTATAATTAAAATAATCCCAAGAATTTGTAGCAAGGAAATACTTTCAACAGTCTTTTTTTTTTTTTAACACCCAGGCACAGTTTCAGCTCAGTCTCTCTCTTTTTTTTCCCTTTCAAATACTAATGGCTTCAGTTCAGTCTCTTTTTTTTATTTTAAATGCAGTACTCACAGTTTCAGTTCAGTCTTTCTCTTTTTATTTTTATTTTCCACTATACCCAGCTTCAGTTCAGTATCTTCTCAGAGGAATTTAAAAATCATGCAGGTTTAATCCAGTGTAGAGATGAGTTCCGTGAAAAACGTGACTTTCAAAGACTGTTTTGAAGAGGCAGATTTTTTTTCCCCTTTCTTTAGCGTGGCTCTCAGGCTCAGCTGATGAGGGGTTTTCCCGCTTCGCTCCGCTGCTGCGAGGGGCTTTCCGTTTCACTCTGCTGCTCACCCATGCACTTTCAGCAATTATAAAGCATGCTCTGACTCACGTCAAGCTGGTGCAGTTGATCCAAAGTTAACACCGTTAAGGGATGAGGCTGGCTGGGGACCAAGGTTGCTGATTCCGTTCGTAGCTCCGTCGGCTGCGTCTGGGATAGTTTGGTTTGTTCCCGCAGGTATGGCGGCGGACGTCCACAAGGAAACCACAACGGTTTAATCGTCAGCTGGTGTATGCTGTCTTCTTCTGAGGTCAGGGATAAAATGTTCGGGCGCCATTTGTAACGTTTTGGGTTGAAATTATGGATGGAGAGGAGGAAATTAGTAACCACACTGGTACTGAGAATTCCACAGTGTTGTCCTTTTAATCAGCAAACATCTTCAACAACCTTACAAGCCCGGTTGAACGGCCGTTATATAAACAAACAAAATAAAATAGCATCCAAACAACCCGTAACGTTATTACCATAGAGAGCTAGTCCATGTGTGTGTCATCAGCACGTTTCTCCAACGCTCTCTACAGGGAGACGGCGGGCGCATGCATGACATCATCAGTGATACTAGAGTGTCTTAAAGAGACAGTGCACATTTACGGTTGTTACAATGAATTGTTGTGTAGTGTAGGCTGTCGCCATGGCGGCGTCGCCTGGTTGGTACAACAGGTGTAGAGGGAGAGTCATTTGTCGACTGGTCATCATCTCGAAGGGAGAGATGCCAGTTGATGTGTGTGGAGTGGCTCTTATGGCCATGAGGACCAGAGGGAGTTTCACATCCCAGTCCTTGTGGTTTGCAGCCACGTATTTCTTCAAAATACTCACCACAGTTCTGTTTGCTCTCTCTACTTGGCCTGAAGCCTGTGGGTGGTAGCCGACATGAAAGTTGGCCTTGACGCCTAGCGTCTTCCACAGTTCTTTCATCACTTCACCTGTGAAGTGTGTACCTTGGTCTGAGTTCACCCTAAGGGGAAGTCCAAACCTTGAGAATATATGATTCATTAACAACATAGCAGTGGTTTGTGCTGTGTCGTTAGGAGCTGGTAGGCATTCTACCCATTTGGTAAATGCACAGGTTACCGTGAGAAAATATTTATTTCCTCTAGAGCTCTTAGTGAGTGGTCCAACCCAGTCGATCTGGAGGTCAGACCATGGGAATGCAATGCCTCTGCTTTGCAGTGGTGCTCTGTGAAGTGGTCTGGTTGGCTGAAACTGGCCACAGACCACGCACCCTTCAATGTAGTCCTTGACATCCTTTTTCATTCCAGGCCAATAGGCAATTTGTTTTAATGCCGTCAGCGTGGCTTTATCTCCTTTGTGTCCTGCGGACGGGAGATCATGGGCATGAACTAACATCACCCCCCTTTGGTCATGGGGAACCACGAACACAGGTGAGGACGTTGGTCCATGAGCGAAAGTTAAGATGCCCTTGATTAGTTTTAGCTGTTTGCGCAGCTGATAGAGGACCTTAAGGTCTGGATCGGAATCCAGTTCGTCTTTAGACGGAGTATTTTTGTCTGGATCAGTCAGGTACAGTATCATGGAGTTGATAGCAGGATCCGGCTGCTGTAGTTGGATGATGTCTGGGTCAGTCAGTGCAGGTCGTACAGAGACTGCATTGTCAGCAGGTCTGGTTGCGGCCTGTGCACGTGTGACTGCCATAACCTCAACAGTAGGTTGTCTTGGCAGAGTCTTCATTAACCAGGAAGGGTCGAAGGACCATAGCAGACCTTCGTCGGCTCCTTCTTTGGCTAAGGAATCTGCAATGTCATTGTAGTGCTTGTCATCGGCTGGGACTCTTGAATGTCCTGGAACTTTCTTCCAGTGGATCTGTAAGTCGTGTGATGTCACCAAGTGATCACATGCCATGAAAAGCTCTTTGTGTTTGACCACTTTTCTGTCGCTTGTTAGGAAACCGTTCTGTTTCCACACAACGAGGTGACAAGCGAAACTTAAACGAGCATAGTTAGAGTCAGTGCAGATGACTAACGTCTTGATGGAGCGTTCTACAACCATCTGGAGAGCTATTAGGATTCCTAAAATCTCAGCGTACTGAGAAGTCTGAGAGCCTAATTTGTAGCTGAAAGTTATCTGCTCTTGGTCTTGGAGGAGAACCCCTCCAACAACTGCTCTGCAGATTTTGTCGCGGAGGAATGACGATCCATCCACGTACAATGTTGTCATATCCTTGCAGATATTGTCATCAAAGAAGTGGTGATTCGGGTCCACAGTTACTGGGGGTTTTACCTCAACCGGCGGTTGGATGGCTGGTACATCTTGTGTACACTTTTGGCAGATTTCCAAGTCCGTCCCCAGATGTGACTTCTTGTTTTGACCATAACGTATGTCTAGGTTAAAACTTTGAAGCGCCATGAGCCACGTTGCAACACGTGAGTTTGTTACCACACCATCTCTGATGCGTTCACTGTTAAGAAAAGTCACTGGCTGGTGTTGTGTTTCCACAATGATTTTCTGTCCACCAATGTAGCTGGAGAAATGTTTTACTGCCCACACTGTGGTCAGTAGAGCTTTCTCACAGTCTGAGAATCTCAACTCGGGGCCTGCCATCATCTTGCTGGCGTAGGCCACAACACGCTTGTCTCTGTCGTGTATCTGGTACAGACCTGCACTTATACAATGAGCTAAGAAGCCCACTTCCAAGTAAAACTCTTTGTTGTAGTTAGGGTAGACTAAACATGGGGCTGACTTGATCCTGTTTATAAGAGCGTCCATTGCCTGCTGCTGTTTGTCAGTCTAGAGAAATGGAACATCTTTCTTAAGGAGTTCAGTCAGTGGCTATGCAAGGTCTGCATAGTTTTCTATGAGCTGGTTCGAGTAGTTACACACGCCAAGAAAACTTTGTAGTTCTTTGAGATTGGTGAGGACTTTGAGATTGTCAAGGCCTTGGGTACGAGTCATCTGTGGTTGTACTCCGTCTGGACCTACAAGTAGGCCAACGTAGTCCACCTTGGTTCTGCACCACTGGCATTTTGACAGTGATATTTTAGCACCAGCAGTTGTTAGTTGATTCAGAACGTGGTCGATCTCAGCCAAATGTGAGTTTAGTGTAGGCTGCCTCAAGAGGACATTGTCCACGTAAATCAGTGTCCCACGCTCGTGGGCGTCTGGACATGCTTTGTTCAAGAAGATGTTGAACTCTGCAGGTGAGTTAGCATAGCCAAAGGGACACCTGGTAAAGGTGTATTGACGGCTACCAAAAGTGAAAGCTAGTTTGTACTGGTCCTCGGCGTGCACAGGGATGGTCCAAAAACCAGAGGCGACGTCGAGGGTCGAGAAGTACTTACCATTGGTGACCTTGGGCAGTTCCTGTTGGAGCTGGGTCATAGGCCACCTTGATAAGGGAACTTGTTTGTTTAGCTTTCTGTAATCAATTGTAAGTCTCCACTTTCCATTTGGTTTTAACACTGGCCATAAAGGCGCAGAGTATGTGCTGTTACAGTATCTGATGATACCATTCATTAAGAGGTTATCAAGGATTTCCCTGATAGGTTGATGTGCTGCCAGAGGAATCTTGTACTGTCTGACAAATGTGGGTGGAGCTTCGGGCGGGGTTGGGATGCTCACTGAGTGGAGCGTGGTCAACCCACAATCCATTGAATCAGTTGAAAATGATTTCTCATATTTTAAGAGAACTTGACGTAGTCTGTCCCTTTCTTCATCAGTTTTCAGGGCGTCGGCTTGGGCGACCACCTGTTCGATCTGTGAAGAAATTGAGAGGGGTTCTTGTTCTTTGGGGAGCTCCAATAAGTCTCTTTCTGTGTCATTTACCCTGTTTATAAGCAGGACACTATAGGCTTGAGGGCTTAGGCCATTGTCTCGGTTTAGACCGACCCCGTAGACTATGTCTTGGTCGACCTCATTGATAGAGACGAGAGCTATGGCCTGTTTTGGCTTTGTGAACAAGACTTGCCCCATTTATTCATTCGGGACCAGGTCTTCTGGGAGTCCTCCCAGGAATGGAATGCTCAGTTCAAAATCGTGGAAATCATTGGAGATCAACCATCCTATTTTTGTGTATTTCTTGATCAGTACTGCTTCTGTGCCTGTGTTACACACAGCAACAGATGTGGTTCTGCAGTCGAGGCTCACTTGTCTCGTGGCCTCAATGGACAGTCCTAAGTTGGAAAACTTAGGAGATAGTTGAAAGTATGCCTGTTTTTGGCCAATAGCTTGATTAGCTATGATGTGAACGTCCACCATCTGGTTCATTGCCTGAGGTAGTACTGTGATGGTTTGGTTGCAAGCAACCTCGCAGACTTCTGGTATGGTCTGTCCAGCTTTGAGATTTTCTGTGCTTAGCACAGGAAAATCCATCTTGTCTGTTTCCAGTGACCACAGTACATTGTTGACAGTGTCCACTCGGACACCCAATCTTACCAAAATGTCAGAGCCTATCTAGGATGCATGTGGTAAGTTCCGGACCACAAGGAATGGGTGGACCAGTTCTCGTTTTTTCCAGTTCAGGTTCAGGCAAACGACTCCAATTACAGTCATTACCCGTTCACTTTTGGGATCAAGATGAAAGCGTAAAGCTTTCTTAGTTAGTTCTAGACCCAAGTGTTTTTTAACCAAGGTTTCATAAAGAGCTTGGCTGATTGCTGAATTATCTGTCCAAGGAGACAGTACAGCATCTTCGGTGTGGGATCCCTGGATCTCGACACCTTTTGCTACCTGTTGTAGGTAGTGTTCAGTGAGTGCTGATTGTTTCAGCTCGCAGAGGAGACTTTCTTGTTGGGCCTCTTCTGCCTCACCTGTTCTTGAAGGTTCACTTACCAGGCTCTTGTCCTCGGATGAGGTGTCCCGTGTGTCCTTTGCGGTACCTGCGGTTAGGCAGTCTGTATCACAACTAGGAGGCACTTTTATTGGCAGGGGTTTTCTCACTGTGCTCCACATTTTCTTTTGGCCATAGTCTATAATTGCTTCAAAGCGGTTTATAAAGTCTTGGCCAACCAGAAATTGGAATGAATCAAGTGTAGACACATGTACCAGGTGGTATAATGTCATTTTGCCAATCTGCATGTGAACCATAGCTATAGCTGTTAGGGTTGTTCTCGTCTCTGCGAGACCCTGCAGTTCTATAGCACTTTTTACAAGGGGTATTTGCCTGTGAACACGTTAGCGGCGGTCCGTAGTTCCTCGAACAGTTTGGCTGACATAATGGTAATGTCGGCTCAGCCATCCAGGAGTGCTTCATGCGTGAGGACCCTTTCCAGTGTGATTGGCAGGTAAGCTTTCATAGCCTCCCCCCTTTGTACAAAGTCACACAGAAACCTTAAAGGTTTCGGCCAACGTTTCTGTTTATGTTGACCTCTGACTGTGTAATCTTTCTTCATCTGAATTGTCAGTGCAGTCGCCAACGTGTCTGAGTTTTCAGTTTGTGGCGGGTCACTGTCGTCGATGTTTGAGTTTTCCCCCCCTTTGTTTGGTGAGGGACTGTTGGAGTCTGTGACAATGATGTCATGGTCACTGTCAACGTCTTGTTGACTGTCATACTCTGGACTGTCAATGTTTTGACTGTCATTACCCTGATTGTCAGCATCCTGACCATCAGTATCTTGTTGACTGTCGTGATTTGCGTGCTCTGACTTACTATCAATGATAGTGCTACACATCACTCCTGGTTTGTTATCATTGTTTGTATTATCCCACTTTTCTAACAACCGACGTATGTTCTCCATATCTTCTGGGGACAGAGGTTTATGGCCTTTCTTCTGGAACTTTTGCAATTTTTTTCCTGTCTCGGACTGTTCAGTTCGAGGGGAAAGAGGGGCTTGTCCTTGACTTGGGAGTTCCTGTTGGGACCACCCTTTGTTATATGGTTTACTTTTGTAGCCATCTTTCTTATCCTTTGGACGTGCGCCCCCCTTTTGATATCGTTTTCCGACCTCTGGGTCTTGTCTGAGCCACTTCGGGTCATTGTTCCAGCGGTCACCTTCACTACGTGGTCTGTTAGGTCGAACATTGTTTTTTCTCACCTTTTGTAGGATAGGGAGTCGGTGTCCGCGCCCCTTCCAGCTCCAGTGAGTTGGATTTGACCATTTCACCCGGACACACCTCAAAGGGTGTTTTGTTTGGTGTACGACCTGTAAAAACATCTATCGTACACTCTCTTATTTCTTCGATAGGCCTCCTTTTGTAGTTTGCGCTGACATGTACTTTCTCTCTTATGTCAGGGCAGAGATTTTTGCTGAAGATATATCTAAACCCTATCTCTTCCTCCATTTCTGGTTCGCATCTGTCACCGAAATAGGCACGGAATATTCGGTCATAATATGACCTTGGATGCTCATTTCTACCTTGCTTGATGTCAGCTGAAGCTGGGATGCCATCGGGCCCCGTGCAAGGAGTATACTCCTTTATCAGCGCAGCACATAAAAGACTGTAGTCTTTCGTAACGGCGTCTTGTTGACGCTTCATGAAACCATGCACTGTCCTTCCCGAGGTTAACCTTACCAGACAGACTCTATCATCAACTGTAGCTTCTGGGAAGCGTTGAAGCTGGAAATCAAGGTCATTGAGATAGATCTTGGTTTCATGTGAGCCCAACGGGCCTGGAGCGAAGGTTTGAATGCTTTTAGCTATATTCCGTAGTTCAGCCATTGAGAGAGGAGTTTGTGGTTTATTATCAGATCCACCCACCGGCGCAGTCGGTGGGTTTGTTGGTTTTAGAGGCCCTAAAGGGCGAGATACACTCGAGCGTCCTCACGATACGCCAATACGCAGCGTACGTACGCCCCGTACGCAGCGTAGCCCCGCGTAGCCCCTCAGGGCAAGTACGCGCAAAGGTATTTTTTTACTACGCATACGCGATCCGCGTGCGCGATACGCGGTGTCTGACCATAAACTTCCCGGCGCCGGACTGTTTTGTATGTTACACAAATGAAATAAATTCCCCTTCTTTATCGCTGATCGGGCCTTTTCTTTTGTTTTTTTGCCTAAAGTCAAGTAACCGCTTCTTCCTCCGTTCACTCGATGATTGAAATGAATGAATTCAGGTCCTACCTGGGTGCGCGATGTTTTAATATCCCCTGGTGGGCTGTGTGCTGCAGGAAAAGCGCTCCCTGTTATTATTTTTATTTCTGAGATAACTTTTTATAACATATATAGTAGAAACTGACACGGCAGAAGTCCAGCGAGCTGCTCATGTTAAAGGTTTCACTTTCAACTAGGTTTCACATTCAGCTGACTGAGCGCTGTCAATCAATTCAGTAGGCGTGTCAGCAAGTGACCAATCAGCGTGCTCAGTTGTCCCCTTCGTGTGCAGCAGCTCATATTACAACAAGGAGAACGTCTGAGCTGAAGTCAGCTGAAGTGAAGCAGCCGCTCCGTATATACGCGCGTATACGGAGTCTGCTTCACTGTATCTCGGCCTTCAGGGACGGCGTGGTGGTTTAGGCGATGGAGTTGGTGTTCTAGGCGGTGGTGTTGGAGTTCTAGGCTGTGGCGTTGGAGGTCTGGGCGTATCTGGAGACTGACCTTTAATTAATGCCAGACGTTTTTTCTTTTCTTTGATTAATTTGTATTCAGTTGAGGCCAGCTTCTCCCTGCACTCTTTTAATTCTACCCGGTTTTCTGTACACTCGCGTTGTAATTCATAACACCGACTGTAGAGTTAATCTTTTTTAAGAATGACCGCCTCATGTTGTTCATGAGTCCTGAGATTTTTACGTACTGACTCCTCGTATAACTTTAAAGTATGTTTTTCGCTTCGTATGATTTCCTCACGTGAATCATTTGCCTCCTGTAAACTTTGTTTCTAACTTTCAATCTCAGCCTGTTTTTTTGCAAACCTGTTGATCTGCACCGTCCACCTAAGACTGTTTTAGTGACTGAACCTCCATTTGCAGCTTTTCAGCTTCAATTTGAGCTAGTTGTAAATCAACATTGAATGCTGACTCATCCGCCTTGCGTGCTTTTTGTTCACACTTCAGATCATGCTCTAGACCTGAAGTCTCTCTGACTTCCTGGTCCAACCTGGCCTTTAGTAACAGGGACAGCTTTGCTAAGCGTTCCATACTGACCTTTTTTGCTTCCTTTTTTGAGCCACTGCTTGCCACTGTTTTCAGCTCTGAGTTTAATGTTAGTGGATTCATTTCAGGCACCTTTTTACCATAATCTGTGAATATTTTTGTAAGCTGCCCTAAAATCCCATCAATCCAGTCTGGCTTATGTTTTTCAGGCTTTTGGTCCAGACCTTGAGGATCTGGTTCCCTGGCTCTGGATCTGACTCTGGATCTGATTCAGGATCTGATTCAGGATCCAACTCTGGATCTGATTCTGAATCTGTGACCAGATCCATCAGACTAGGATCCTTATCCTCTTCTTCTTTTTCTGCCATCGTTTTGTTTTGATTTTGTTTGAATCAATAAGATGGTATTTATTTTAGTGTATGCAAATAAATGTTTTCTTAGCGGTGAGTTATTTAACTAAAACAGCTTTCTGGTTTTATTCTTGTAATCTATAAACAAGTCCATTTATTCATTAAGTACCTTTTTTATTTATTTTAGGTTTTACCTTCAATGAAAAACGTTGTAAGTAACCACACTTAATTTTTCTGTCTTTCACTCAAACGCCTTTTTAAAGATTACAAATAAATGCAATGTTCACACTAAAATGTTAGCAGATCCTGTTTTATCTGGAGAGAAAACCGTACTTTTGTTTGTTATTTTAAACTCTTTTGTATTTAAAATAAGCAAAAATTTTCGTCTGTACCTATGTTATTCTAAAAAAAATAAAATAAAAATAAACGGGAGTCTTTTGTTTGTGTACAGAACAATTTTAAAGATTGCATTTCACCATAAAAATGCTGACTTTTTATGATGTTTTGAGAAAACTTTTAGTAAAACCTCCGTTCGTCTTGTGAGTGTAAGCTGCCTGTCACTCAAAGTGCAGCACCTGGAAATGACGACAAAAATAGGCGGGTCGACGCAGCGCGTCACCAGCTTCCGTACATGAGTGAGGCAGAGCTCGCTACACAGATATGTGATGTCAACCAATCAATCACAGCGCTTGTAGTTCTATTCCCAAGCATTCATGGTGAATGTAGTTCTTACCTTCGACCAATGCAGTGCCGGAAATGACAACAAAGTGGGCTGGTCGCAACGGCGTGCGTCCCCACTTCAGCGAATCAGTGCTCGCTACGAGAGTGATTGACAGCTCACAGCTCTCGTTTTATCCAATCACAGCTCATAAACAACATGTAAAGACACGTAGCCTCTAACACTAACTTGAGACCACTCAACACAACTTTATAGACTCTTTCACAACTCAAACGCTTCAAATTAACTTTCCAAAATTCTGAAATGTGGCAATCACATTTAAAACAGGCACAACTTAGCTACGCTCAGTAACCAGCACGTCAACTGTAACACGACACGGACTCTCTCGGAGCTGCGTTCTAGGTCGGTTCCGTCCACTTTTAAGGAGCAGAATTCGGGTTTCACAAACCACTATCTGACACGTTCTAACAGTAATATGCTTTTTTCGACCTTCTCTAAAATGTAAAATACCACACACAGCAATCTGGTTGATGTTAATAATAGCTTTTCAGGCAATTTGACTCGGCGGTCAACAAAGCTTTGTACCGGAGTCTGGATGGAACCAGAACCCCCCCACAGACCACGGGCTGACAAGACCTCACCTAAAAGCTTCCAACAGCGTGTTAAAGAGTTGAACAATAACAATCTCTCAGCTTCAAATTATAAAAACATGCAGAATCTGCCTGTCTTGAACACCTCAGCCAAAAATTATCACCTTCAGAGTCCAAACATTGGAATAATCATGCCAACATAACGTTTCAAGTTCATGATGGATCACAGATTTATGAATAAACTTTCAGAAAACTCGTACTTAGGCCACCAGATATAGGATATATAAGGGGGTCAGTATTAAGCTGACCTCTTTATCCTTAATTAATTACTTATTCAGATTGAATAGTAATTTCACTGATTCTTTTCTTTTTCAGTCTACCCAATATTTCTGTGATCTTTATGATGGATAAGTAAAACAGAAGCCATAGAGTGACAATGGAAACGTTAACTTAGTTTGGTATGTCAAAGACACTACCATTTATTTAAAATAAATCAGCTAAATTAACACTGTTACACTTGATTGACATGATTTCACTTTCTTACAATTTAACATGTCAGCACATTTAAATTGCAACACAACAGACATAAATACAGGTTGTCAATATACTTAGTCTGTGGCTCTTTAGCTTAAATATAGTTACCAGATAGATTGAGAGGAATAAAAAAAATAGGTGGAGAGATGGTTTAAAGGAAATTGTCTTGAGCATGTTACCAGAAATGACACTTTCCATCCGACTTCTGCTAAATTCCAGGTACGTTTGTAAACAGCTCTTTACCTTTTGACGACAGCCCGGTAAGAGAAGACCTTGTAGCTTTTCAGATGCACGGGTTCCTTGCGGGGGCCAGTACATCTGAGCTGGTTATTACGTTTACCTTGCAACGTCTCCTGGTTTCGCGTTGGTCATCAGAAAATGCGTCAGCTCCTGGTTTCTGGCTCAAGATAACTTATTCCAGAAAGGAATAAACAAAGTTCTGAGCTTGTACGCTCGGTTCGAAGTGGACTCATAACAACATGTTATTAGTCCTTAACTGAATGACGTGTCCTTAGCGTGTGACTGACGTTCATCCAGCTCTTTGGGCCGACCTCATGTCTTGAAGTTCCCAGCAAAAACTGAGCGTTCACCTCTCTCCTTCTTCACAGGAACTAACAGTTTCAGGAAAACTTGGAACCCTTAGTAGAAGCTCTGAGATGAGAGAGACTTGTCTCTTCCCCATTGGTCCAAAAAGGACCAGTCGAGCAGTTCACTTGTTATCACGATTCAAGGTGAAATTCGGAGCAGAGTGAAAATGTTTTGGAAAAGTCAGAGAGTACTGGGTTCATTCTCATGAAAACAATGGATTAACTGTCTTCTGCCTTTCTAAACAAAACGGCCGGGTCTCTTAAACCTGTCTATTTGCTCTACTGTGTTTACCTTTTCTCCCATGTTAAGTATATTTAATGCAAAGCTTGTTTTTCTGCCTAGCAGTGCTTCTATATTTCCTTCTATCACATATATGTTATCTTTAATAACATTGTCTTTCCACTTCATTTCTGCTTCAAAATAACCCACACATTTAAGTGGAGTAGTTTGTGAGTAAGCATAAAACCTCTTCTTGTTTGATTTTAGTTTATTTTTAGCAGAAAGTGTTCTTTTATATAAATCCTCTCCTATGAAGTTTCTTCCACTTCCTGTATCTATGACCATTTTCAGCCATTATCCATTTACTTTGATTGTTTCAGTACCTTCAGGATCCATAGCATGGATAAACTCATCTGAATCTGAGTCAGAATTATCCTGAACTACTGCTCTCACTGGTTTATCAGCTTTCATCTTTTTCTTTTTGCTGTAAATTTATCACTCCTCTTTTCTGTTTGTATTTTATTTTTCTTCTTGAAACACATGCATGCATAATGTCCTGTTTTCTGACAAAAGAAGCATGTTGCTGTCTTTGCTCCACAATCATATGCAGAGTGTGTGTTCTTTCCACATCTGTAACACAAGGTGTCGCTGTTGGCTTTCTCTTGGCTCCGTTCACTTGTTCCTGTTTTACGGTCTCAAGCTGTGCTTTTCTTAGTGAAATGAACTTGGTTTTCCTTTACTCTGTGACCAGCACCCTCAGTGAAAATTTTGGCTTCTGCATGCGCTGCTTCAAAAGCTCTTGCTGTTGACAGTGCTTTGTCTAAACTTAGCCCATCTTCCTGCAACAGTTTATCACGCAGCTTTTTCATGACACATTTCTCCACTATCTGATCTGGTATCATGTCATTCTCCAGCGTGCCAAAGTCACATGATTTTGACAGTTCTCAATGCATTCACAAAAGCATCCATTGACACTTCAGGGCACTGAGCTCTCTGTCTGAACTTGTGTCTCTCTAGGACTATATTTCTCCACGGAGTAAAATGTGCATCTAGCGCGGCAACAGCCTGAGCATGTGTACATTTTTCTCTAGGTAAATTGGCGAAAATCCTCTGTGTAAGCGCTCCAATGCAGTGCAGCAGAGTGGCTCTCTTGTGCATCTTGTGCATGAATAGTTCCACTTGAAACTTCAAAGAAGCTGTAAGAGTCCTTCCACAGTTTATACTCTGTGAATAAATCAGACACTCCAAGGTTCAGTGGAACCGGCGGGACCAGTTGAGCGTAAGCAGGTGCAGCTCCGGCAACAGCTCGCTGTTCATTATCCGACATGACTCTGTCTCGGTTGTCCTTCTTTGCCTCTGGGTTCTTGACAAACGTTCTCCTCGTCGCCAAATGTTGTGTTGTTTAAATAAGCAGTTTAGTTTGCTTTATCAGAGTCAGAGTCAGAGAGAATTTATTGTCATTTGCACCGCATGTAGTACATGTGTTGAAAACGAGATTATGTACACAGGGTCCCAGTTACATCCAACAACAAATGCAAGAGAAAAACAATAATAACATCTAGGATTAACTAAGAGAGACATCAGCTAGTAATACACTAAGCCCTAATGTAGTAGAAAAACATCATTATAAACAGCAGCACGAACATGAGCAGATGGTCACAGATGAACGCAGATAGTCACAGATGAACGCAGCAACAAGAAACAGATCAGTATCAGCATGATGTGACATTTTGCAGTGTTTATTCTTATTATTTATTTATTCATGAGTCTGACAGCCTCAGGGTAGAAGCTGTTCCTCAGTCTAGTGGTTCTACATTTGATGCTCCTCAACCTCCGTCCCGAGGGGAGTGGTGCAAAGAGTGAGTGTGCTGGGTGAGTGAGGTCTTTCATGATGCAGGTGGCTCTTTTTCTGCATCTGGAGGTGTAGATGTCTGTGATGGTGGGGAGACTGACTCCCACAGACTTCTGTGCAGCCTTCACCACTCTCTGTAGAGCTTTCCTCTCTGCAACTGTGCAGCCTCCATGCCACACGTTGATGCTGGAGCACAGGACGCTCTCCACTGCACACCTGTAGAACGAGGTGAGGACTGAGCTTCTCAGACCAGCTCGTCTCAGCCGTCTGAGGAAGTAGAGTCTCTGATGACCTTTCTTGATCAGGCTGGTGGTGTTATTGCTCCAGCTGAGGTTATCATTCAAGTGTACACCCAGGTACTTGTAACTGGAGACCACCTCCACCGCAGATCCACCTATATACAGTGTTATACTTATTTATTAACACGTGCTCCAAGTTACTCTAGCCAACATATCCGTCTTCTATAATTTATCTGGTTCAACTAACCTCGCGATAACACAGTAACATTAACTACACTACAAATACCAAGATGTTGGAGAGGCAGGGATCCGGCTTGGGACCCGAAAGACCCAGGTTTGATCCCCGGTGGTATTAATTTCATTTATTTTTTAAGCCTTTTGTTTTGGATATATTGGGTGAGAATAGATAAATACATCTACATAATAATTATTTGTTGTTGCTTGTTATAAGTAGTTTATTACTAATGTAATTTTAACATTCAAAAACAATAATGGTCTCTTGTCCTGGCCACACTTCCTTGCTCACTCCCCACCCGTGTCTGTTGACACACCCACTTTGTTGCATTTTTCAAATCTTGTCTTGGGGCAGAGCTATGGTACAACAGTGGGGTAAGTCCCTTTTTAATTAACTCTCTTTGAGAAACACTTTATTTTGAAACTAACCAGGAAGCCACGACTTAAGCCGAAGAAAGCAAACTTCAACGAGACGTTGAATCAGTGAACACGCTGAAGTTCAACTGGACGTCACGGGACCCACAACCTGTTGAGTCCAAGACTGCTTCTCAACTCTTAACTAAACCGAGATGGAACGTCTAAACAGGTACAGAGTTGCTGATTGCTTACTGGAGCGTGCGATGAGTCGAGCTGGTTTTCGTATGGAAGAGTGTCCATCCATTCCATCCATCCATTTTCGTCCGCTTATCCGGGGTCGGGTCGCGGGGGTAGCAGCCTAAGTAGGGAGGCCCAAACTTCCCTCTCCCCAGCCACTTGAAGCAGCTCCTCTGGGGGAATCCCAAGGCGTTCCCAGGCCAGCCGAGAAACATAGTCCCTCCAGCGTGTCCTGGGTCTTCCTCTGGGTCTCCTCCCGGTGGGACATGCCCGGAACACCTCACCAGGGAGGCGTCCAGGAGGCATCCTAACCAGATGCCCGAGCCACCTCAACTGGCTCCTCTCGATGTGGAGAAGCAGCGGCTCTACTCCGAGTCCCTCCCGGATGACTGAGCTTCTCACCCTATCTCTAAGGGAGAGTCCAGACACCCTGCGGAGAAAACTCATTTCAGCCGCTTGTATCCGAGATCTTGTTCTTTCGGTCATAACCCAAAGCTCATGACCATAGATGAGGGTGGGAACGTAGATCGATCGGTAAATTGAGAGCTTTGCCTTTCGACTCGGCTCTCTCTTCACCACGACAGACCGGTACAGCGCCCGCTTCACTGCGGATGCTGCACCTATCTGCCTATCGATCTCACGCTCCAGTTTTCCCTCATTCGTGAACAAGACCCCGAGATATTTAAACTCCTCCACTTGGGGCAGGACCTCCTCCCCGACCCGGAGAGGGCATGCTACCCTTTTCCGGCTCAAGACCATGGCCTCGGATTTGGAGGAACTGATCCTCATCCCGGCCGCATCACACTCGGCTGCAAACCGCTCCAGCGAAAGCTGTAGATCACGATCTGATGAAGCCAATAGGACCACATCATCTGCAAAAAACAGAGAAGCGATTCTAAGGCCACCAAAACGGATCCTCTCAACACCTTGGCTGCGCCTAGAAATTCTGTCCATAAAAGTTATGAACAGAATCGGTGACAAAGGGCAACCTTGGCGGAGTCCAACTCTCACTGGAAACGAGCCTGACTTACTGCCGGCAATGCGGACCAAGCTCTGACACCGGTCGTACAGGGACCTAACAGCCCATATCAATGGGCCTGGTACCCCATACTCCCGGAGTACCCCCCACAGAACCCCCCGAGGGACGCGGTCGAATGCCTTTTCCAAGTCCACAAAGCACATGTAAACTGGTTGGGCAAACTCCCACGCACCCTCCAGGACCCTGCTGAAGAGTGTCAAGAGTGACACTGGAAGAGTGTCAGTCTGGTTAAAACTCAAAATAGATTTCCTCCTCCTCACTCTTGAACTCCTCTTTTTCTCCTTCCCTTATTTCATTTTAAGCTGGTAACTAAACTTTAAAGGTGGGGTCTGCGATTTCTGGAAAGCGCTGGCACTTAGGAAAATTTTGAACAGAGACCTTTCTCCCTCCTCCTCCTTGCACTCTGGCTGACCTGCAACTCCGCCTCCTTAGCTCCTCCTTCACAGCTTGGCCTGTCTCGTGAACGCGCATGCATGTAAACAGTTGTATTGGCGTCGGCGCAGTCACCGGTAAGGATGGACTATTTCCTTTTAAAATCTTTGCGTATTTGTAATAAAGTATCGTAAATTATGTATAACCCTTTCAATAAGTTATGTGTAGCTCTTACTTTGCTCTAGTGTGACATTTTATCTGTGTTATGCATCTAGAGTTTAGAAACATTCTCGATGGGCTCCGACGAGGAATTTACACCCAGAGGGACTTCTACGGTTCGAAGAGGAAGCAGATTGCGTGGAAGATCAGGCAGGTCACGTGGGAGACGAAGCAGAGGACGCCGTGTGGGCTCATCTTTAGACGACCTCAGCAGATAAGACATGGCTAATAGCAGTTATTCATTTAAAAAATATATTTTTATTTGCTATTATTTTTAATAAAGTGCTTCTAATAGTTTTTTTATAATTCATTCTTTAGAACTATATGTGTCATTTTAACATTGCACATTACTGAATTATCTTTTGAATCATTTACCAAACAGTTCATTTCAGTATGAATTAAGCAAAATCACTGTGTCAATAATGGTCATAATGACAATCAAAATCACAAAGCCAGGAAGTTGCAACTTAAAAATAGACTTTATTTTTACATATCAAAGTCAAAGTCAACTTTATTGTCAGAACTGCAATATGTACAGGACATGCACAGGATTGAAATTGCATTTCTCTCAGTCCCTCGGTTCAACAGTAACCATTTAAACCAGTGGTCCCCAAACTGCGGCCCTCCTCCACATTTGGTCCGGCCCCCAGAACAATACCAGAGAACATTTAGATTTTTTTCATATGTGTATTTGTATTTGATAATAAAGTTGGACGTTTGCAATAAAATGTTCCTTAGTTATGAACTATTTTGAACTATTGTTCCACATTTAATTTATTGTGTCAACGTTTGGGGAAAAACCCTGACACATCCAAAACGTGACATTCTGTTCCACCCTTTTGCAGTCTGTGCCCCTATCTGGCAACCCTCAGAAAAAAAATCTGCTTGTTTATTAAATGTTTTAGTGGGTTAGTGTTTAAATTTTAAACACTAACCCACTAAAACCTTTAATAAACAAGCATAAAATGAAATAATAAAAGTGTAATACTGTCCTGAGTTTTTGCATAGTGGTTTTTGCATAATAGTATAAAAGTAAAAAAAAGTTTTCACCAACACCAAACACCAACATTTAATAAACATAAAATGAAATGAAGTATAATACTGTCCCGAGCTTTTCCGTAGAAGTACAAAAGTATAAAAAGTATATCTATAAAATAAATGCAGGTTCTGGCATTTCACATTTGAGTGACAAAGCAGCATATACACAGTATATGTATGAGGTAGTTGATATTGGTATAGAGGTAAAGTGGCATATGTAATAATGTTATTAAAAAGAATATATACTGTATATCAGCAGTAGTGTAGATATGAAAAGTGTAAATGTGTAGCAATAAATGTAAACAGTAGCAATAAATGTAAACAGTAGCAATAAATTTAAATAAATTTAAACAGTAAATGTAAACAGTAGTATGACTATAGGTAGTAATGTAATACAAACAGTGCAAATATAAGTAGTGCAAACTGAATGAGCACATGACCGTGAGTTGAGTGAATAACCCGTTTTGATGACACAGAGTCCAGTGTTAAAAACTTTGTGTTGTGTGGTAATGTGTGAAAGTATTTTGTGTTATGGCAGTACAAGTGGGAGGGATGACAGTGCAGGCAGAGTGTTAAAGCTCCACTGACATCATATTTTAACTTTACATAAAATGGCACAACATATATATATATTAAGATTGACCTCTGATCGTTTTTGCTAAAACAATGTTAAATTAATTAGAATTCCTCTCAAAAACAGTTTAAAATTAGCGCCATTTTTTTAACACGATAAATAGGGATTTCCCCGTCGCAGGATGATGACGTCATAACAAGAATTTTCTCTACTGCGCAGCTTGAAAACAATGGAGGAGCTACAAACTCGATCCGTCCAATTTAGCCATTTAAAAGTTAATTTTTTAGCGGATTGTCTTCAGAGAAGCCAAAGTTATTTCCAGTAAACAGCAGGTTATAATGTTTTTCAGCTCCTGCTGGTTTTTGGAGACCTTCACTTCATGAGGTGAGCTGCTGTGTGGAGTTACATGAGCTGCATGTGGACGAGGCAGAAGTAATTCTACAACATGTACATCGTCTCCACAGCACTGAAATGGTAATATATTAGTTAATGTTTCTAATAATTATTCAACATTATTAGTTATTAGTTTGTGTACAAAACAATTTGCACAGGCTCCTGCAGCTGTTGATTATTTTGCTTCAATTTGTCAGCTTTGTTATTTAATCCAGTCAACATGTTTACAATATTTCATATTTATTTTTCTATTTAATTTGGACATCACTTGGTGTTATAGTGGTGTATCATTAAAATGATGGAAATACTGTACATGACATTAGTTTGACCCATTGTCTTAATATACAGTATACTGCATATAATATATACTGTGTGTGTCTGTGTGTTTTATCATCAATTCACAGAAATATCTTCACCTGAAGAGTGGACACA
>JBBPBX010000246.1:87312-100169 GCA_038048925.1 Garcialebias charrua
TTCATCAGCTCCTAAAAAATGACACTTTACAGCTGTAAATCTGCAAAATCAGAACTTCTTCAGACTCCAACACCCTCCTCGTCCACCCTCCTTGATGTCCAGGTGTTGTAGGTCTGGATGCAGAGGACATCTGTCTAGTTTCTCTTCAAGGTTTGTTCTCCACCACCTGTGTCCACTCTTCAGGTGAAGATATTTCTGTGAATTGATGATAAAACACACAGACACACACAGTATATATTATATGCAGTATACTGTATATTAAGACAATGGGTCAAACTAATGTCATGTACAGTATTTCCATCATTTTAATGATACACCACTATAACACCAAGTGATGTCCAAATTAAATAGAAAAATAAATATGAAGTATTGTAAACATGTTGACTGGATTAAATAACAAAGCTGACAAATTGAAGCAAAATAATCAACAGCTGCAGGAGCCTGTGCAAATTGTTTTGTACACAAACTAATAACTAATAATGTTGAATAATTATTAGAAACATTAACTAATATATTACCATTTCAGTGCTGTGGAGACGATGTACATGTTGTAGAATTACTTCTGCCTCGTCCACATGCAGCTCATGTAACTCCACACAGCAGCTCACCTCATGAAGTGAAGGTCTCCAAAAACCAGCAGGAGCTGAAAAACATTATAACCTGCTGTTTACTGGAAATAACTTTGGCTTCTCTGAAGACAATCCGCTAAAAAATTAACTTTTAAATGGCTAAATTGGACGGATCGAGTTTGTAGCTCCTCCATTGTTTTCAAGCTGCGCAGTAGAGAAAATTCTTGTTATGACGTCATCATCCTGCGACGGTGAAATCCCTATTTATCGTGTTAAAAAAATGGCGCTAATTTTAAACTGTTTTTGAGAGGAATTCTAATTAATTTACCATTGTTTTAGCAAAAACGATCAGAGGTCAATCTTAATATATATATATGTTGTGCCATTTTATGGAAAGTTAAAAGATGATGTCAGTGGAGCTTTAAGCATCCTGACTGCCTGATGAACAGAGCTGTCTCTCAGCTGTCACTCAGTCATCTGAGGTGGAAATGTCTTGTTTGTCCTCGTGTGGTGTCCATGTTGTCTTCAGACCAGTCAATACTGTACTATTTAAAGGGATTAGAAGATTAGTCTTCGACACTCAACATGTAATATTTGAGTGAATATTGACCAATACTACTTACCCAGAATTTTGAATGTCACTTTCATAAACCTCGTCGTGATTGTCCAGCGAAGACATACTAAAACAAAAAAATATAAACGTGAAAAAAACATAAATTAACATTCAATAATTCTCTATTAGGTCATCTGGACAGTTTATTTTTAGTAGAAACGTTTCACCCTCACTCCAGAGGGCTTCTGGAGTGAGGGTGAAATGTTTCTACTAAAAATAAAATATCCAGATGACCTAATAGAGAATTATCGGATTTGATACCTGGACTATTGAGCATTAACTTTCTTGTCATAAACTAACATTGTTACTGAGGCAACACATTACATTATTTGATTTTGATTTGATTTGATGTTTATTCATTCATTTTAAAAGAACAATACAAGACAGTTTCATCAGATACAAGAATACAAGTAGGATAAAATGAAGGGAGCAGAAAGAAGATGAAATCTTATTATATCTGCCCCTTATTTCACAGTTTGTTCAACCAATGATAACCTTCAAACTACATCACAGAATGAATAATTCTACTTAATTTTCCTAACTGTAATACACAAACTACATCACAAAATGAATAATTCTACTTATTTTTTTCTAACTGTAATACACAAACTACGTCACAAAATGAACATTATTTATTTAAAACATTATTTTATTAAAAAACAATATTCAATTTTGATCATGACAGAAAAAAACATGTACTTGGGTACCAGTTCAATAAATTCTCTCAATAAAAGTTAACGAGACTAACTCGAAAGTATAGACAAATTCATATTTTTAACACGCACTAAAATACGTACGTTCAGTGAAAGTGTATGTTATACATGAACACAGAAGAACAGAATTTTAATTAAGTCATCTTTTTAAAAATTCTTAAATTTATAAAGTTGTACTTTTTCTGTGACGCGGTTAGAAAAATAAAAAAATAAGCTTCAAAGTCATTTATTGTCAATATTGTGCATCTGTATTATTCTAATTTTATGTCCACTAAAATTGTAGCACAGAAAAGCCATAACAATAAACAAATACATTATATAAAAACTGGAGCGTGAGATCGATAGGCGGATAGGTGCAGCATCCGCAGTGAAGCGGGCGCTGTACCGGTCTGTCGTGGTGAAGAGAGAGCTGAGTCGAAAGGCAAAGCTCTCAATTTACCGATCGATCTACGTTCCCACCCTCATCTATGGTCATGAGCTTTGGGTTATGACCGAAAGAACAAGATCTCGGATACAAGCGGCTGAAATGAGTTTTCTCCGCAGGGTGTCTGGACTCTCCCTTAGAGATAGGGTGAGAAGCTCAGTCATCCGGGAGGGACTCGGAGTAGAGCCGCTGCTTCTCCACATCGAGAGGAGCCAGTTGAGGTGGCTCGGGCATCTGGTTAGGATGCCTCCTGGACGCCTCCCTGGTGAGGTGTTCCGGGCATGTCCCACCGGGAGGAGACCCAGAGGAAGACCCAGGACACGCTGGAGGGACTATGTTTCTCGGCTGGCCTGGGAACGCCTTGGGATTCCCCCAGAGGAGCTGCTCCAAGTGGCTGGGGAGAGGGAAGTCTGGGCCTCCCTACTTAGGCTGCTACCCCCGCGACCCGACCCCGGATAAGAGGAAGAAAATGGATGGATGGATGGATTATATAAAAACAACTATTAAACTTTGGTTTTTGTTTCTACCTACCGTAATATCTGGTGGAAATACATTTCATAAACAATATTAGACATACAACCTTACTAGCCTGGTTAAAACCAGACCCTTGTCCTTCACTTCGCTTCGGACTAGGGTCTGGACTTTCTCCATAGAGAAACGATTCTTGCTGGAGGCGTGGCCTCTGCTGATGGCTGCTTCCCCGTGGTCTGCTGAACTTGACTTCAGCTCCGCCTCCTGCTGAATTTTCTCTCGCTGCCGTTGCATATTCTGTGTTTATATGTTAATAAAATAAATAAATAAAACCATGGATCGCTGGTCCAACACACCAGAAGACCAGAAAATCTGATGGGACTCGGGCAGCAACGAACACGAGTTTAATTCTCTCGTGACAACCTGAAGCATCAGCGGAGGGAGAGGAGGAGGAGGGAGCGAGCGATAACTTGACTTTTGGCAAAAAAACAAAAGAAAACTCCAGATAAGGGATTAAGAAGGGGAAATTAATACATTTGTGTCACATATAAAACAGTCCTGCATCGCTTTGCATCGCTTTGAATGAGAGCATGCGGTTGCTCGTTGGCTACGCGCTCTCCCGTGGTCTGCTGAGCTTGACTTCAGCTCCGCCTCCTGCTGAATTTTCTCTCGCTGCCTTTGGATATTCTGTGTTTATATGTTAATAAAACGTTCTAATAAAATAAAATGAAACCATGGATCGCTGGTCCAACACATCAGAAGACCAGGAAATCTGATGGGACTCTTTAATTCTCTCGTGACAACCTCAGTCATTTCCTTGTTCATTTCATTCAGCGAGCGGAGGGAGAGGAGGAGGAGGGAGGGAGCGATTACTTGACTTTTGGCAAAAAAACAAAAGAAAACTCCAGATAAGGGATTATGAAGGGGAAATTAATACATTTGTGTCACATGATATAAAACAGTCCTGCATCGCTTTGCATCGCTTTGAATGAGAACATGCGAATGCTCGCTGGCTGCGCTGGGACAGGTGGGGGCGTGGGTTAGGGGCAAAAAACTCCGCCTCTTCTGTTCTCTGATTGGTCCGGTCAAAAATCTACCGGAGAAATCGTTGTCTATGGGAGAAATCCCAGACTGTGCAGTGAAGGGAAATGAGAATTGAGCAGAGCTGTGCAGGAAGGCGAGGGCCAGGCTACAACCTTACCATCTACATTTTAAAATTGTGTAATAACATTATGATCACAGTTATATTAGTTGCAGTGCAAACCATAAAATAATCTTGACATAAATACGGTTTCCCCTTACTTACCTTGTTTCCAAAACCTGAATGGGAGTCTCCTCAAATTCACTACTTCTCAGACCTTCCCCAAAGTCATCATCTCTGCATAAAAACATATATGTAGTTCAAACAATAATCAGATATTCTTTTCAACACATTTATCACACAATGAAGTATTTTGTATGGCACGTTTCATATGCTGTGTCACTTCCAACTTACCCTATAATTCTAAATTATCTTTGTTTGTAGAATGATTCATACATAATAATCTATCAAACCAAACATCTAATAAATCTCAATGAGTTCTGCTGAGTTTAAATAAACACAGAGTGCTTGCCAATATAAGCTTTCAATATAATTTCCTTACTGATCAGAGGATGATCCACCAATACTGGTATTTAATATTTTAAGTCATTTTGCAGTTATACAGACAAATTTATCTAGCATATCAAAGCATGTAGGATGATTTAAAAAATAGCATCAAACAGCCATCTTCCATCCTGTTCCGCTGCTAGAAGTAAAATTTGAACTTTTTACGCTCTCCTTTCATCCTGCTTCACTACAGGCTCATGTCCGCAGCAGACAAACGCGTCCCCCCCACCGCAAGTTTTACAGATTTTATGCAAAAAATTAATGATTTTTGAGGCCCTTTATACAGGTAAACGTCCAAAGAGGTTGACATGTATGCATCAACAACATATATTGTGTAGGAGAACTAACAGACTTTTCGATTATGAACACCAAATGATCTGCAGACAATATACTAATTGCTAGTTGTTGTGATCATGCATCTCTTACACAGACAGCGCAGTTACAGTACTTTCATCATATCTGCTTGCTGATCCACAATACAATAAGTTAGGATAACTAAATGTACGTATCGAAACAATACTGAGGTTAAATGAGTTAGCTGCTACCATTAGCATCACGTCAGCTGTAGGCCGGAAAACGGTTTTAGCCTGTTGTAGATAATATCATGGCATTTGCGCTATAGCATGATTCAAGCAAAGACACTTACATGTCAAGCAGGAATGTTGCTAACTCTGCATCGCTTTGCAATCCTTTGAGCACCCGAAGCTCTCGCCACCTCCGCCATTTTGAAACAGCTACTGTTTGAGACGGAAACGTGCGCGGATGCGCGCTGCAGCTGGGAGAGGCGGGGGAAGCTCGTGCATGAACAAAACTCTGTTTTTATTGGCTGGTTAAACTCGGGGCACTCTGGTTTTTATAAATGCTATTTTAACCACCGGGAGACGCCAGAGGAATATAGTATTTCTCAAAGATTAGCTGTCTAACATCAGTCTGTCAAAAAATAGTGACAGAGAGAAGAAATATGTTTATAAAAAAAGCTACATAACCCAGCTTTAAGAAAAAGAGCTTACAGATAAAGTAATACTGTCATCACATTACTTATGTCTGGTGTTTACAATGAAATCTGACGTGTTAATTTGCAAGAAAGTGAAATCATTCAATCAAATGTTTGATGTTAATTTTAGTTGATTTATTTTAAATAAAAGGTAGTGCCTCTGGTATTGCCAACTATAATTAACATTTTTCTTGTCACTTTATGGTTTTCTGGTTTATTGTCCATCATAAATGATCACAGAGTGTTATGGTAATCCTGAAAAGAAAAAGAATCTGTGAATTACTAGTCAACCCGAATAAGTAATTAATTAAGGTAAAGTGTGTCAGTTAAAACTGACCATTCTATCCTACATCTGGTGGCGCGTACAGGTCCCGTACGTGTCCCGCATGTGTTTCTGGTGGCCTCGTACGAGTTTTTCTAATTAAAGGATTATTCATAAAATCTGTGATCTCTCATGAACTTCAAACGTCATGTTCGCATAGATATATCCAATTTTTTTACTCTAGAAAATATAATTTTTTGTTGGTGGTGTTCAATACGGTTACAGAAGCTGCATGTTGTTGTCATTTGAAGCTGAAATTGTTGTTGTTCAACTTTTTAAACGTTGTTTATGCTTTTGGTTAAATGAATTGTCACCTTGCTGTGCAATTTCTCAAATGTCTGCGTGTCATTGTGCCTTAAAAAGCTATTTCTTACATTAGCAAGATTGCTGAGTGTGGTTTTTACATTACAAGCAGAAAATAGAATGCATATTTAGTTTGAAACTGCCGTCAGATTATTGGTTCTGAGGGTTCTGGGTTGAAACCCAGTTAGTTCGGACTCGGTTCTGGTCGATGTCCGTTGTGTTTCAACGACTTAAAATTGCAGTTCTTACTGAGTAAGCTCAGTGGACCTGTGTTGCAGGTTTCGCCATATTTCAGAGGTTTTGCATTGTTTGTGGAGCGTTTATGAGCTGTAAAAATAGTCAGTGAAGTTCGGATATGCCATGCTAAGCTAACATTAAAGCTACGTGTAAATCACGTCTGTTTATAACCTGTGATTGGATGAAACAAGAAGCTGGATGTAACGAGAGCTGTGATTTGTCAGTCTCATTCTCGTATCTGTAAGGCGAGCGCTGATTCGCAGAAAATGGTGACGCACGTCGTTGCGACAACCCACTTTTGTCATCATTTTTCATGCGTTGCATTTTGGTTGAAGTATGACTTGAACCCGACACATGTTAAAGCAGCTACGTAAGTTCACCCTCACACAACAGGAGCTGAGTGGAACGCGTAGACGAAAGAAGAGTATCCTTAGTGGGCTTCTCAACGCTGCCTCCGCCATCTGATCTTTTTTGGCTTAGGTTTGTCTACAATCAATAGTGTCAGCATAACAGCCTTAAAACAGCACGTTAGTGACATACAAAATGAGTTCCCATGTATCCGGACACAAATGAATCGACAACAAACACAATTAACTCAGGTGACCAAAACTGCTCAGAAGACTGTCTTAGTGTTGAACACTCACACACAAGAAATCAAAGTCCTTGCACAAATGGTTAATGAGCTAAAACTTAAGGTAGAATGGGACTACGTCGTCGCATACCTGATGGATAGGATCCTTGCTGACATGCTTAGAGATATCAGCTCGTCGGTAGATGCGATGGCTACTGGCAGAATCCCACGCTATCTCGTTTCTCTAGATATGGTAACAGATATCCTTAACACCGCTACAAACAAAAAAGTAAGATCAATCCAGGCTCAACTGGCTTACATTCTCGGTAGCGCAATCCCGATTTATGTCAATCACAGAGAGTGCTAATTCGGGTTCATTATCAATTTACCAGTCATCTCTTTAAACAGCATCTACAGACTCAAAGATGTCATTAATGTTGGAAATTTGCACTGTGAAAATCACGTCAAAATCCACACTCCAAAAGTGGTTGCTTATCACGAAAGCGACCCCACAAACTATTTAGCGCCAAACCTCCAAATGTGTACTCTCACTCACGAGATACACTACCTGTGTACAAGTAGACCCTTTATTTGGAATAATGCCGTGGGCATTTGCGGAATGAATTCAATTCCAAAGAACTCAAAGTGTTCAATGACCATAACCCCGCGTTACCAGGTCACTGTTGCTCAAGCGGAAAGAATTGGGTTGCGTTGGTTAGTTAACAATCCTGACAGAAACGCCATTATGGTCTATGATCGTCCCGGGGCCATTAGACATTTGAATCTACCAGATAAAACAATGTGGATCAGTGTCTCACATGGAAAAACCATACACATTGGCGACCTGATGCTTTATTATTTCGATCCTGAATGGTAGGAAAAGACTCTGGAATACCCTGAGTACCTCACAAACATGAGCTTAAAGATAGACCCCGGTACCTTAAAGCAAATACGATTCGAAGGAACTAAAATCTTCGAAGTAGAACCAATAAACCAAGTTTTAGAGATCCTTAAATCCGAAACTACATCTCTGTTGCAACCAATCACTTACACATGGTCCAGCGCTGACACGCTAATCATAGTCTTGATAATAATACTTTCCCTTGTAGTGAGCGGTTTAGTCGGTATAGTTGTGATCCAATTCCGTCGCATTCAATCTCTTCAAGCCCAACTAGACCGTTATGGAACATATTTTGATAAGATAAAAAGTTGCACACAGAAAGTAAAATTCTTGAAAGGAAAACCAAGAAAGGGCAGCATTTTGGAATCTGACGACAAGAGTGTGTCTAAGCAGTGAAACGTTGTTTCCTTGTTGTTTAATCATTACTGTTGTCATTATTTGAGATATTGCATTGACATGCAGTTGAGACATGCAGTTAATTTCTTAAACCTCCATAGTTGAAGAGTCAATGTAGATTAAGGTTACCTTGAGTACCGTAAACTACACTGAACTAATACATTCTTGATCGAATCTACTCGAACAATTCTAGAAGTAGTCAACCCAAAGACTGTAGAAATTTTAAACGGGAAATTCCAAAACACCTACGTCGTTTGTCTAAAGGACAACAGACAAGTAGACCAAACTATATTTTCTTTTCTCTATGATAGATCTAACTTTAACAAGTTATGAATGGAGGAATAGTTTGGAAGAAGAGGCCTTCGTTACACAAGCCCTCCTGACACTTCTATGAGTATAGATCCCTTAATCTAACTTTTACAGCATGACCCACCTCTTAATTGGTAATAGTGGCTGATCTAAATCATGATAGCTTACACACCAGGTGCATATAGGTAAGGCTTAATGTAAAATCCCAATCATAAGCCCTCCTAAAACCACATTAATGCATGACCCATAGAACCAGAGTGACACCGACTGGAAACCAACCAGCCATCAACCTTCGATGTGGGGACCTGCAACTCCAACGTTGGTCTTCAACCTTCATCCAAGGGTCGCCTCCTCTGCGTCAATCGAGAAATCCCCTCTACATGCTGATAAAAACAATTGTTGGTGATGAAATCAACAACTCGAACCATTGTGGAATTACCGCTATGGAATTACCGCTGTGGATTATAAACTTTGTGTTCCAGTGGATTATAAACTTTGTTTTCCAAGGGATTACAGACTCAGTTTTCTAAAGGATAAAAAGTTTGTCGCAATGGGATTTCATACAAACAGTGTTGAATTTTTCATTCATTCATTCAACCTTTATTTATACAGGCTATCCTCGTTGAGCCACGGGGACTCATTTACAAGCGGGACCTGTTTTATTATTTATTATTATTATTATTATTATTTATTATTGAATTACTAACAAACATTATGGGAATTAGAAAGTTCATTCTCAATTATTATGGGAATTACTTTTTCCTCACTTGCTAGATTACATCAAGATCAGAGACATTTGGTGGTATCATTTTGTGTTGGACCTCATCCCCATGGACATGTGATGACTTCCAAAAGGGGGGAATGTAATGGACCTAACCATAGTCCACTATGATACAGGGATACACCTTCGTCTCTTTGAACTGTTCCAGTGATACTTTTACTGATCCTTTCAGTATAACAGACATTAACACAATTTAGTCCTTTTTAGTTTGAATCAAAGAACATATTTCATTTACAAAGAGACTATCTCTACTCTTTTAATTTTGTTCTAATATAAATATAATCAAAGCATCACCTGTGTTATTCATATGAGCAACGTTGTACTTTAAAATATGTTTTATGATCACATATGTTAAACACCTACGTCATTTGTCTAAAGGACAACAGACAAGTAGACCAAACTATATTTTCTTTCTCTATGATAGATCTAACTTTAACAAGTTATGAATGGAGGAATAGTTTGGAAGAAGAGGCCTTCGTTACACAAGCCCTCCTGACACTTCTATGAGTATAGATCCCTTAATCTAACTTTTACAGCATGACCCACCTCTTAATTGGTAATAGTGGCTGATCTAAATCATGATAGCTTACACACCAGGTGCATATAGGTAAGGCTTAATGTAAAATCCCAATCATAAGCCCTCCTAAAACCACATTAATGCATGACCCATAGAACCAGAGTGACACCGACTGGAAACCAACCAGCCATCAACCTTCGATGTGGGGACCTGCAACTCCAACGTTGGTCTTCAACCTTCATCCAAGGGTCGTCTCCCCTGCGTCAATCAAGGGATCCCCTCTACATGCTGATAAAAACAATTGTTGGTGATGAAATCAACAACTCGAACCATTGTGGAATTACCGCTGTGGAATTACCGCTGTGGATTATAGACTTTGTGTTCCAGTGGATTATAAACTTTGTTTTCCAAGGGATTACAGACTCAGTTTTCCAAAGGATAAAAAGTTTGTCGCAATGAGATTTCCTACAAACAGTGTGGAATTACCAACAAACATTATGGGAATTACTTTTTCCTCACTTGCTGGATTACATAAAGATCAGAGACATTTGGTGGTATCATTTTGTGTTGGACCTCATCCCCATGGACGTGTGATAACTTCCAAAAGGGGGGAATGTAGTAGACCTTACCTTAGTCCACTATGATGCAGGGATACACCTTTGTCTCTTTGAACTGTTCCAGTGATACTTTTACTGATCATTTCAGTAAAACAGACATTAACATAGTTTAGTCCTTTTTAGTTTGAATCAAAGAACATATTAATTTACAAAGAGACTATCTCTACTCTTTTAATTTTGTTCTAATATAAATATAATCAAAGCATCACCTGTGTTATTCATGAATCAAAAACATGAGGGCAACCACCATATTGTGTCTTTAAACACATACGGTGCCACCCAGATGTAAAGGATTTTAAGGGGGTCAGTATTAAGCTGACCTCTTTATCCTTAATTAATTACTTATTCAGATTGAATAGTAATTTCACGGATTCTTTTCTTTTTCAGTTTACCCAATATTTCTGTGATCTTTATGATGGATAAATAAATAAAGCCATTAAGTGACAGAGACGTTAACTTAGCTTGATATGTCAAAGACACTACCATTTATTTAAAATAAATCAACTAAATTAACACCATTACACTTGATTGACATGATTTCACTTTCTTGCAATTTAACACGTCAGCACATTTAAATTGCAACACAACAGACATAAATACAGGTTGTCAGTATACTTAGTCTGTGGCTCTTTAGCTTAAATATAGTTTCCAGATAGATTGAGAGGGATAAGGAAATAGGAGGAGAGATAGAGAGGTTAAGAGAAGAAGTTATTTATCTTGAGTTTAACCAGAAATGACACTCCTCCGTACGAGAACCAGCTCGACTTCATAGCACGATCCAAGAAACATCTGCAACTCTGTACCTGTTGACGTTCAGTCTCAGTTGGTAGTTGTAGGAGCAGTCTGAGCCTCACAGGTTCTGGGCCTATGAAGTCCGGTGTACCTCGGTGTGTTCATGGATTCACGTGTCGTGACGCCTGCCTTCTTCGTCAAAGATAGTAGCAGCTTCTGGGTTAGTTTCAAAATAAAGCTTTCCTCAAGAAAGCCATAGAGAGCTTTTGCTCGTTGAACTGGATGGAGACGTCCATCAGTTCCACTGATAAGTTGGTCTTTGCTCTTGACCAAACTTAAATCAGTTGACAAGGCAGAGAGCTTCCAGGTCTCTGTCCATTCAAACTCTGAAGAGAAAGATCACGTCTCTCCTTCCTCATAGGAACTAACGGTTTTCGTCCATTCAAACTCTGAAAACATTCATGGAAGCAAACGTTTTTCTAGAAGCGTTGAGATTAGAACACAGCTTCCTCATTGGTCCGTGGACCAGCGAGCAGAGTTAGAGACACGTCAAAGACTTCACTTTAATGTTATCAGGGTTCAAGGTGAGAGTCAGAGCAGAGAGAAGTTGTTTAGAGGGTGTTGGAGCCGTTCTCACGAAAACAACGGATTAACTGTCTCATTCATTTCTAAACAAAACGGCCGGGCCTCTGTG
Source organism: Garcialebias charrua (assembly GCA_038048925.1). Lineage (NCBI taxonomy): Eukaryota > Metazoa > Chordata > Actinopteri > Cyprinodontiformes > Rivulidae > Garcialebias > Garcialebias charrua. The sequence continues at coordinate 99,125 of JBBPBX010000246.1, forward strand.
ACCCGAGCCTTCAACTTTAACACAGCAGGAGTGACACAGTAATGTTTCACATTACAGAATAACATAGCATATAACATATGTGATCATGATATATTGTAAACTACAACACTGCTCATGAATAAACACACGTGATGCTTCTGATTATATTTGTATTAGAACAAAATCCAAGATAGAAATAGTCTCTTTTTGAGTGAATCTGTCCTTTGATTTAAACTAATAAAATAAACTGTGTCAAATGTCTGGTTACTGAAAGGTCAGTAAAAGTCATCTCTGGAACAGTTCAAAAATACACGGGTGTATCAAAGTGGACACGGTCATGCCCACTACATTCATATGAGCAACGTTGTACTTTACAATATGTTTTATGATCACATATGTTATATGAGAGAGAGAGAGAGAGAGAGAGAGAGAGTCTTTATTGTCATTTGCACCGCATGTGGTACATGTGATGAAAACGAGATTATGTACACGGGGTCCCAGTTACATCCAACAACAAATGCAAGAGAAAAACAGTAATAACATCTAGAACTAACTAAGAAAAACATCAACTAGTAATACACTAAGCTTAATATAGTGGGAATAAACAGCAGCACGAACATGAGTTTGTATGAGCAGATGGTCACAGATGAACACAGCAACAAGAAAACAGATCAGCATCAGCATGATGTGATATTTTGCAGTGTTTATTTTTTTTATTTATTTATTCATGAGTCTAACAGCCTCAGGGTAGAAGCTGTTCCTCAGTCTAGTGGTTCTACACTTGATGCTCCTCAACCTCCGTCCTGAGGGGAGTGGGGCAAAGAGTGAGTGTGCTGGATGAGTGAGGTCTTTCATGATGCAGGTCGCTCTTTTTCTGCATCTGGAGGTGTAAATGTCTGTGATTGTGGGGAGACTGACTCCAACAGACTTCTGTGCAGCCTTCACCACTCTCTGCAGAGCTTTCCTCTCTTCAACTGTGCAGCCTCCATGCCACACGTTGATGCTGGAGCACAGGACACTCTCCACTGCACACCTGTAGAACGAGGTGAGAACTGGGCTGCTCAGA
>JBBPBX010000246.1:100290-142788 GCA_038048925.1 Garcialebias charrua
TATATATATATATATATGCTGGTTTATTCTGCAATACGATGGTGCTCAAACCGTGTGATAGTTCAAACTGTCAGACTGAACTTTCAGTTTTGTTTAGAAGTTTAATTCCAGTAATCTTATAACTGGCTCCTCAATTCTCCTCACTTCTAGACACTTTCTCTAAACAATCCTCTCTGTTTTTCCAAACAGACTCTCAGTTAACCTTGACTTTCTAAGTCTCACTTTTTCTCTCCTCCTCCTGATTCACAACCAGTGAGTTTCTAATCTCAACACTTTTAGAACAAGCGTTTGCTTCCGTGAACACTTCAGTTGGAATGGACAGTAATACTGTCATGTTTCTCTCTCTTTAAGCTGGTTAAACTGCAGTCACGAGTCAAAGACTGGTTTATCAGCTGAAGAATTTATGGATGCTGCCATAAATTCAACAGGGCTAAAAAGCTCCAAGTTCTTGATGGACTCTCTTTGAGAAACACTTTATTTTGAAACTAACAAGGAAGCCACGACTTCTGCTGAAGAAAGCAGACTTCAACGAGACGTTGAATCAGTGAACACGCTGAAGTTCAACTGGACTTCATGGGACCCATGACATGTTGAGTCCAAGACTGCTTCTCAACTCTTTTTTTTTCCTTTATAGATGGCCTCCCTTCTCACCTTACAGCCATCCTCTCACTCCGATATGATTTTTTTAAAATTTATTTATTTTTAATAATAGAGAGAAAGAAAAGGAAAGACAGAAAGTAAAACTAAAAAAACACAACAATTATCCACAAAAAAGCACAAGGCAAACACACCCAACTTCCGTCTGCAATCCTGTAAAGTACATGACAGAACACAGTAACACATGCATGAAGACTAATAAAGTCAAAGTCAAAGTCAACTTTATTGTCAGATCTGCAATATGTACTGTACAGGACATACACAGGACCGAAATTGCGTTTCTCTCAGTCCCTCGGTGCAACAGTAAACATCTAAACATTGAAACACTGAAACATATAATAATAGACATAAGCATAAAATAGTAAAACTAACACTGTCCTGAGTTTTTGCATAGTGGTATAAGAGTATGAAAATTTACACCAACTCTAAAACTAAAACTAAAACATTAAACATTTAATGAACATAATACTGTCCTGAGTTTTTGCATACTAGTATAAAAAAAGAGTATAAAAAGTATAACTAAAATAAACTAAAGGTTTCTAGCATTGACATTTGCAAAGTGGCAAAGCAGCGTATGAGTTAATGTACACAGTATATGTATGAGGTAGTAGTTGATGTTGTTATAGAGGCAAAAAGTGGCATATGCAGTAAGGCACATTGGGCATCCCTAAATAAGACCGGTCAGAGCACACTGTATATGTATCAGCAGTGGTGTAGATATTAGAGTAGTGTAAATGTAAATTAAATGTAAGCAGTAGTAATAAAAGTAAACAGTATTAATAAATGTAAACAGAGAATGTAAACAGTATTATGACTATAGGCAGTGATGTAATACAAACATTAGTGCAAGTATGAGAAGAACTAATAACATTTATGACCTTGCAGTAATTTCCATAAATATACATACCATACCTACAAATATTTATATACAGTATACATACATATACATTCATATTCATTCATATACCCATCTACATATCTGCATATATCTACATATACATCCCTGCATCCATTTGCGTGTGGTTGTGAGCATGCATAAGTGAAAAAGTTTCCTCCAATAGAACATTCAATAGTAATCGTGAGGAATCAGAGATCCGCCCCCCCAAGGCCCGAGGCAGGCAAAGGGGCAACCAGAGCCCAAGACCCCAAGCAGGACCCCGAGCCCAGAGTCCCCAGGGCCACCCGAACAGGACGAGCCACTCACCAACTCCCCAGATCCGACCAAAGGGGAGAACAGGAGAAGCCCCACCAGTGACTACACACAATGACCCCCCGGGGTCAACAGCGACAAATTCACAGGCCCCCGCCGGAGCCCGCTGCACCAACGTAGCCCCAGGGCCGGACACCGAGGCCCGGGTACCGGGGACGCCCACCCCTCAGGCCCAGACCCGACAGGACCAGGAGACCCAAGCCCTACCAGGTAGCAACCAGGCCGAGCCGACACACGCCCAAGCACCCAACCCAGACAGTGAGGGCCCCAAGCACGCTCGCAGGCAAAGGAACACCCACTAGGCGGCCACGCGGCAGGAGCGCGACAGTGAGTAGCCTCAGATGTATCAGAGAGGGGGCAGCCCAAGTCCCAGCCTGCCAAACATTCATACACAGACACACTCATTCAGACCCACCCTCATCCTCACCCTCACTCACAGAAAGACAAACAATAACGAATCGTTCCATTCATAATCCCGATACACACTCTATGCCCCCTAGGTCCAAGACATGTACCTACCTCCTACATGGGGCAGCCCACATCCAAACCCAGGAGGTAACCCCATTCATTCTGGGGCGGAGAGTAGCAGACATCCAAGATTCTGCCCAACCCGCGTCCCACCGACAGGACAGGACACCCGGGCCCAAGCAACCCTAGGGGGAGTGTAGTAATATAGGAAGGGGTCAGTTTACTGACTTACCTATATTTTAGATGTAAATTGGCAGGGTTTAGACTGACACAAAAATACATCATTAATTAAACGAGTTCTCTCTTTTTCAGTTCAATATCAATAATTCTATACCTTGACCAGATGTAATTCACTGGAAACGTTAAACTTATGTTGGTACAGTAGGACTGGACCATTTATTTAACAGAATCATTAAATTACATCACACATTTGTACATGATTGGTTGATCATTTTTCCTATAATTAACTTCAGCATGAGTATACGCGTCCGTAACGTCATAGGAACAACAGAACACAAGTTATGGGTGTTAATAACTTATATCTCTGCTGGAACAATAAACTTAAAGTTTAGTTACTTAAAGTAAGAAAGTTTCAGTGAAGAGAAAATGGAGGATGAGGAAAATGAAGGATGAGGCATTATCTTGATGTGTTTTAACCAGAAACATGGCAGGTCTCCGGGCGATCTCAGCTACACGTTGGTACCCTTGGTAAAGCATATGACGACTTTGTTACCTCGTGAAGATGGTCAATCTCCCTCGGTCCAGTTTGGTCAGTTTGTTTATTGTTCTTCAGCATCTCCAGACGTGTGCCAAGACTCGGACCGAAAGTAACGGCAGCTCCTGATGTTGTTGTTCAAGATAAGACGTTCCTTAAAGGAATGTCAATAAAAGAGAGCTTAGAGCTCAAAAACAGACTCATAGCTTGCAAGTGCTATGAAGTCCCAACTGAATGACGTGTCATTGGCATTTGACTGGCGTTCATTCAGCTCTTTGGGGAACCTCATGGCATTGAGGTCCTCAGCAAACTCTAGGCTCCGACAGGAAGTGAAGCCTTAAAAAGGGGAGGTTGACTCAGTAAATCCACCCGCTCATTGGTTGTTTTGCCAGTGAGTGGGAGTGATTTTGCTCGGGTCAGAAGAGTTATCAAAAGTTAAAGAAGTGAAGATTATTCAGTAAGAGTGTTTAGACAAGTGACAGAAACCTGTCGCCAATCATACAGATTACTGATTAAGCATTTGATTAATGTCTTAACCTTTCTAAACAAAATCTAGAAAGTGCAACTTGACATATTTTCAACTTTGCCATAGTTCTTTTGACTCATCATATGAAGAAGTGATCATTATTTTGAAATAACATTGGATTCAATAATGCTTATACAAGTAACACAAGGTTATTCATTAACACAAAAATAGAGGAATAAGAGAGTCTCTTAAGTTAAATTAACTAAGATAGAAAAGAAAATATAGTTTGGTCTAAATGTCTGTTGTCCTTTTAGACGACGACGTAGGATTTGGTATTCCCTATAAATTTAGGTCTATGGCGAGACTCATCTAAATGAATAGATAATCTAGAATAGAATCGATCGAATCGGTTCAATATAGAAATTGTGAGACCAGTGTAGTTTATGGTACCTAAAGTAGCTTTAAACTACACTGACCCTTCATTTACTGAGGTTTAACAAATGAGAACTGCATGTTGGCATAGTTAAATCCATTTAAGTCTTTAACTTATCATTAATAAAAACCTCTTTTGGCTGGGAGTGTTCAAAAAACAATATCAAGCTTTAGTAACAACAAAAGTAGCAATTAAGCAACTAGAAAACAATGTTTCACTGCTTCAACTCACTCCTGTTGCCAGATTCCAACGTGTATCACACAATAAAATCAGGTCTTAGCTTTATAACCGATGTCAATTAAATCCTGCAGATTTAAACGGTTGTTAAAGTTAGTTTTTTGTTGTGGGTGTTTTAGACTTAGCGTTCCTAAGTTCTAGTTGGAACGGTTTATTTTAGAAACTAATATAGTTCAAACTGTTTAGTTTATTTACTATCGTGTGCTTGGACGACCTTATTATCCCATGAAGTCTGTGAGTTTGTGAGATCTTTGTCATTTGTGGGGTTATTGAAATCTTTGTCTTTGTCTTGGGCATGACCTAACATCACCCCCCTGAGGTCATGGGGGACCACGAACACAGGTGAGGACGTCCGTCCATGGGCACAAGTTAGGATGCCATTGTTTAGTTTAAGCTGTTTTCGAAACTGAGAGTAGACAGTACACAGGAAACTTTTAGGTATCGGCCAACGTTTCTTCTTACGTTTACCTCTTTCTGTGTAATTCAGGTGTGTCACAACCGTCGGCGCAGTCGCAGGTGTGTCTGATTGTTCAGACTGCAATGGGTCACTGTTCATTCATTCAACCTTTATTTAGTCAGGTAAATCTTTTGAACCTCATGGGCTCATTTACGAAAGCAACCTGCTAAAACTAAAGAACAATGAACAGCAATGGTAGAATTTACTTAAACAATAAACAATAAACAAACAAACAAACAATAAACAATAGAAAACAAAAGAGAGAAAAAAAAACAAAAAATATATATATATTTTTAACTAAGTATCAAAAAACTAGCAAAACATTATAAGACAGATGTATAAAATCAAAGACAGGAACAAATCTGCATTGTTTTTTGCCAGGATTCCAACAGATTCTGAAAACCATTTAGAGAAGTCAAGTTCGAGAGCTTCAGATCTTTTTGTAAGATATTCCATGAAGCAGGAGCGGAGTAGGAGAAGGCCCTTTTTCCAAGTTCAGTCCTCACTGACGGAACACTGCAGGTAATCATGTCCTGAGAGCGCACGCTGTAGCTGCACTCACGCAAAGACATGTAGGAGGAGATGTATGAGGGCAGCAGACCAAGAAGTGATTTAAAGATGAAAATGTACCAGTGGAAGAGTCTGCGTGAGGTTAATGATGTCCAGTTAACCAGTGAATACAGGGTGCAGTGGTGGGTACGATAATCACAACCAGTTATGAATCTTAGTGCACCATGATAGACAACATCCAACATCCGCAGGGTGCTTGTAGGAGCATTCATGTAGAGAATGTCACCGTAATCAATGGAGGGAAGGAAAGTCACAGATACAAGGCGTTTCCTAACATTCAGTGTTAGACATGTTGTTGGTGTGCGAGTGTTTCCCCTCTTTGTCTGATGAGGGGCTCTTTGAGTCTGTAGAAACTATGTCATTTCTGATTAGTTCTAGACTCAAATGCTCTTGAACCAAGGTTACATCGAAAGCTTGGCTGATTGCCGATTTATCTGTCCCAGAGGACAGTACAGCGTCTTCGTGTGGGATCCGTGGATCTCCACACCTTCGCCTACCTGTAGTAGGTAGTGTTCAGTGAGTGCTGATTGTTCCAGCTCACAGAGGAGGTTCTCTTGTTGGGCCTCTTCTGCCTCATCTCTATTTGAAGGTTCACTCACTGGGCTTGTGATCTCGGTTGGGGAGTCATCCGTGCCTTTAGCGGTACCATCTGTTAGACAGACCGTGTCATGACCTTCAGGATCTTGTTGACTGTCAGCATTTTGTTTGCTGTCAACATCTTTATTGTCAACATCTGTGGCATCTGTGTTAATGTTATTAATGTTAACTGTGTGCTCTGAGTTTTTGTGAAAGATAGTGTTGCACATCGCTCCAAGTAGGTCAATGTTGTTAGTGACATTATCAATGATAACGCCACTCATTGTATCAGGTTGGTCAAGCACTGTAACATTCAAATATACTAACAAACCACTTACTTCCTCTGTCTCTTCCGAGTATAGAGGTGTTGTGCCTTTGTTCTGGGACATTCGTGTCTCTTCGCATGTCTCGAACTGTTCTGTTAGAGGCGCGGGAGGTGCAGTTCCGAGGCTCGGAGGTTTCTGTTGGGACCACGCATTGTTACATGAGTATAGGTCCTTATACTTCAATTTCTTTTGAAGTTCACCCACTGGTAGACCTTGGTTTTCACCCACCTGGTTCGATCTGAACCATTTTGGATCTCTTAAAGAGTGAACACCTACCTTTTGTGGTTCATCGCTTGTCTCAGACTTTTCAATCTGAGGTGCTTTAGGAGCGGAGCTCCCTTTAAACCATTGTGAGTCACTGTTCCAGCTGGCATCAACATTTCGTTGTTTGTCAGTTTGAAAATCTTGTTTATTCTTGCTTGCATTATCCAACTCTTCTAACAACCGACGTATGTTCTCCATCTTCTCTGAGGTCAAAGGGCCTTTGATACGACAGTGTTTATACTCGCTTTCTATAGGAGAGAGAACCTCTTCTATTTTGAGCGACTGGGATATGACCTTTTGACCTTGGCACACCACAGAGGGTGTTTTGCTTTGCATGTGAGCCTCAAAAACCTTTATAGCACCCTGTTTTATTTCATCCAAAGATGTTACTTCTAATTGACACCAGGTGTACAATGGCAACTTGAATCTAATATCAGAGATTAGATTATTTCTTAAAACAGATTTGAAAAGTGTCTGCTCTTCCAGTCCTGGTTCCTTTATGTCACCTGAATACGCCTTGAAAATTCTGTCATAAAAATGCAATGGATATTCATCTTTTCTCTGCAAGACATTTCGGGCAGCTAAGTAGTCACCACACAATGAGAAAGATTCTCTCTCTGTGCGAGTTGCAGGGGGAGCAGGTCCTCGGCTTTTGGGCTCCTCTTGGGACCCCTTGTTGTGTGAGTCTACTAGAGGCACATACTATATGAGCCTTGGATACGCACCTTCCTGAACTTCCATCTTTGTTTAGATTTTTTGTGAAAATTAATAAGACAGTTCTTATTTTAATGTGTGCAGACAAATCTTCACTTTTAATGCAGCTCTGAGTCAATCAAACTAACCAGCTGTCTGGTTGAAGTGTTTCACTGTGTAATACATTAAGTATTTTTATTCAAAGGTACCTTCTTCCAGGACTTACCCTTAATGAACTTTAAAAAGTTTAATGCACTCTTGCAGTGTCAACTTTAAATATAACTTGTTTTTTAACAACAGTTACTAACTAACCCAAGCATGATTTCTGTTCTACTTACTCAAACGCTTTTTAAAAGTTTTGAAATAAATGCAATATTCACACTAAAATGTTCCCAGGATGCTGCTCCATCATGCCTTAAAAAGATGTATTGCAGTTTGGCTAAACTGTTTTGCTGTATTTTGACAGTTATTAGGAGTGAAAAATGGATTTCCTGTTTGCTATTTTAAATGTTTCCATCCATCCATCCATTTTCATCCGCTTATCCGGGGTCGGGTCGCGGGGGTAGCAGCCTAAGTAGGGAGGCCCAGACTTCCCTCTCCCCAGCCACATGGAGCAGCTCCTCTGGGGGAATCCCAAGGCGTTCCCAGGCCAGCCGAGAAACATAGTCCCTCCAGCGTGTCCTGGGTCTTCCTCTGGGTCTCCTCCTGGTGGGACATGCCCGGAACACCTCACCAGGGAGGCGTCCAGGAGGCATCCTAACCAGATGCCCGAGCCACCTCAACTGGCTCCTCTCGATGTGGAGAAGCAGCGGCTCTACTCCGAGTCCCTCCCGGATGACTGAGCTTCTCACCCTAATAATAATAATAATAATAATAAATTCAATTTATAACGCACTTTTCATTAATGAAAATCTCAAAGTGCTACAAGGAGCAACAGAATTAAATGTCAATAAAACATATAATAAAACAATTAAAATCACCCTATCTCTAAGGGAGAGTCCAGACACCCTGCAGAGAAAACTCATTTCAGCCGCTTGTATCCGAGATCTCGTTCTTTCAGTCACAACCCAAAGCTCATGACCATAGATGAGGGTGGGAACGTAGATCGATCGGTAAATTGAGAGCTTTGCCTTTCGACTCAGCTCTCTCTTCACCACGACAGACCGGTACAGCGCCCGCTTCACTGCGGATGCTGCACCTATCCGCCTATCGATCTCACGCTCCAGTTTTCCCTCATTCGTGAACAAGACCCCGAGATACTTAAACTCCTCCACTTGGGGCAGGACCTCCTCCCCGACCCGGAGAGGGCATGCTACCCTTTTCCGGCTCAAGACCATGGCCTCGGATTTGGAGGAACTGATCCTCATCCCGGCCGCATCACACTCGGCTGCAAACCGCTCCAGCGAAAGCTGTAGATCACGATCTGATGAAGCCAATAGGACCACATCATCTGCAAAAAACAGAGAAGCGATTCTAAGGCCACCAAAACGGATCCTCTCAACACCTTGGTTGCGCCTAGAAATTCTGTCCATAAAAGTTATGAACAGAATCGGTGACAAAGGGCAACCTTGGCGGAGTCCAACTCTCACTGGAAACGAGCCTGACTTACTGCCGGCAATGCGGACCAAGCTCTGACACCGGTCGTACAGGGACCTAACAGCCCATATCAATGGGCCTGGTACCCCATACTCCCGGAGTACCCCCCACAGAACCCCCCGAGGGACGCGGTCGAATGCCTTTTCCAAGTCCACAAAGCACATGTAAACTGGTTGGGCAAACTCCCACGCGCCCTCCAGGACCCTGCTGAGGGTGTAGAGCTGGTCCAGTGTTCCACGACCAGGACGAAAACCACATTGCTCCTCCTGAATCCGAGGTTCGACTATCCGACGGACCCTCCTCTCCAGAACCCCTGAATAGACCTTACCAGGGAGGCTTAAGAGTGTGATCCCCCTATAGTTGGAACACACCCTACGGTCCCCCTTTTTGAATAGGGGAACCACCACCCCAGTCTGCCAATCCAAGGGAACTGCCCCCGATGTCCACGCGATATTGCAGAGTCGCGTAAGCCAACACAACCCCACAACATCCAGAGCCCTAAGGAACTCAGGGCGAATCTCATCCACCCCTGGAGCCCTGCCACCGCGGAGCTTTTTAACCACCTCGGTGACCTCAGCTCCAGAGATTGGAGAGCCCGACCCAAAGTCCCCAGGCTCCGCTTCCTCAGTGGAAGACGTGCCAGTAGGATTGAGGAGGTCTTCGAAGTACTCCGCCCACCGACTCACAACATCCCGAGTTGAGGTCAACAGCACGCCATCCCCACCATAAATGGTGTTGGTCGTGTACCGCTTTCCCCCCCTGAGACGCCGGATGGTGGACCAGAATCGCCTCGAAGCCGTATGGAAGTCATTCTCCATGGCCTCTCCGAACTCCTCCCACGCCCGAGTTTTTGCCTCAGCAACCACCCGAGCCGCATGCCGCTTGGACTGTCGGTACCTATCTGCTACTTCCGGGGTCCCACAGGCCAAAAAGGCCCAATAGGACTCCTTCTTCAGCATGGCAGCATCCCTTATCACTGGTGTCCACCACCGGGTTCGAGGGTTGCCACCATGACAGGCACCAACAACTTGCGGCCACAACTCTGATAAGCTACCTCGACAATAGAGGCGCGGAACATGGACCACTCGGACTCAATGTCCCCCGCCACCCTCAGAACGTGTTCAAAGCTCTCCCGGAGGTGGGAGTTAAAGCTCCGTCTTACGGGAGACTCTGCCAGACATTCCCAGCAGACCCTCACAATACGTTTGGGTCTGCCAGGTCTGACCGGCATCCTCTCCCACCATCGGAGCCAACTCACCACCAGGTAGTGGTCAGTTGACAGCTCCGCCCCTCTCTTCACCCGAGTGTCCAGGACATGCGGCCGCAGATCAGATGAGACGACAACAAAGTCGATCATCGAACTGCGACCTAGGGTGTCCTGGTGCCAAGAGCACATATGTACACCCTTATGCCTGAACATGGTGTTCGTTATGGACAATCCATGACGAGCACAGAAGTCCAACAACAAAACACCACTCGGGTTCAGATCAGGGGGGCCGTTCCTCCCAACCACACCCCTCCAGGTCTCACTGTCATTGCCCACGTGAGCGTTGAAGTCCCCCAGCAGAACAAGGGAGTCCCCAGGAGGCGCACTCTCCAATACCCCCTCCAAGGACTCCAAAAAGGGTGGGTAATCTGCGCTGCCGTTTGGCGCATAGGCACAAACAACAGTCAGAGCCCGTCCCCCCACACGTAGGCGAAGGGAGGCTACCCTCTCGTTCACCGGGGTGAACCCCAACGTACAGGCACCAAGATGGGGGGCAACAAGTATGCCCACTCCTGCTCGGCGCCTCTCACCAGGGGCAACTCCAGAGTGGAAGAGTGTCCAACCCCTCTCAAGGAAACTGGTTCCAGAGCCAGAGCCATGCGTTGAGGTGAGTCCGACTATTTCTAGCCGGAACCTCTCAACCTCACACACTAGCTCAGGCTCCTTCCCCACCAGAGAGGTGACATTCCATGTCCCAATGGCCAGCTTCTGTAGCCGAGGATCAGACCGCCAGGGTCCCCGCCCTCGGCCACCACCCATCCCACATTGCACCCGACCCCTTTGGCCCCTCCCATAGGTGGTGAGCCCATGGGAAGGGGGACCCACGTCTCCTCTTCGGGCTGTGCCCGGCCGAGCTCCATGGGTGAAAGCCCGGCCACCAGGCGCTCGCCAACGTGCCCCACCTCCGGGCCTGGCTCCAGAGTGGGGCCCCGGTGACCCGCGTCCGGGCGAGGGAACATTTTGTCCATTTATTTTACTCATCATTGGGGTCTTCGGGCTGCACTTTGTCTGGTCCCTCACCTAGGACCTGTCTGCCTTGGGTGACCCTACTAGGGGCATGAAACCCCTGACAACATAGCTCCTATCATTGGGACACTCAAACCCCTCCACCACGGTAAGGTGGCAGCCCAGGGAGGGGCTTTTAATGTTATAAATAAATGTTTTTTTATTTAAAATAAACTGGAGTTTTTGTATGCTCAGCATAACATTACAGATGTTATTCCAAATAAAAATCAGTGATTTTTATAAATTTTTGTTCTTTGACATCTTCAAATTTGTTCAGACATCTTTGTTTTGATTTTTTCTGAAAATCAAGTCAACAGATGCTTTTTGTGTGTGTTATTTTAAATGTTTTATTTAAAATGAACTGGAGTGCACAGAATAACTTCAACTGATGTTTTAAAATAAATGCAGGTTTTAGCATCTATTCTGTGTAAATGTTTCCTGTTCTCATTCTTTTAAACCAGCAGATTGCAGGTTTTCAAAGCTTAACTTTTTTTTTATATAGATGGCCTCCCTTCACACCTTATAGCCATCCTCTCACTCCAATATGTTTTTTTTTTAATTTTTTTTTAATTTTTTTTTAAATTTTTTTTTTTTATAGAGAGAAAGAAAGAAAAGAGAAAGTGAGACAACAAAACAACAATTATCCACAAAAAGAGCACAAGGCAAACACACCAAACCTCCGTCCACAATCCTGCAAAGCACATGACAGAACACAGCAACGAAACATACAAGCATAAAGACTGATAATATTCATGACCTTGCATTAGATTTCTATATATAAACATACCCATACCTACAAATATATATACAGTATACATACATATATATTTATATTCATTTATATACCCATCTACATATATCTACATATACATCCCTGCATCCATTTGTGTGTGGTTGTGAGCATGCATAAGTGAATAAGGTTCCTCCAATAGAACATTTAGTAGCGATTGTGAAGCATCAGAGATCCGTCCCCCCAAAGCCCGAGACAGACGAAAGGGCGATCAAAGCCCAAGACCCCAGGAAGGACCCCGAGCCCAGAGTCCCCAGGACCACCCGAACAGGACGAGCCACTCGTCCACTCCCCAGATCCGACCAAGGGGAAGAACTGGACGAACCCCACCAGGGACCACACATAATGACCCTCCGGGGTCGACAGCGACAAATACACAGGCCCCCGCCGGAGCCCGCTGCACCGACATAGCCCCAGGGCCGGTCACCGAGGCTCGGGCACCGGGGACCCCCATCCCTCAGGTCCAGACCCGACAGGACCGGAAAGGACCAGAAGCTTAACTTTACCACAATGCGACTGTAATTACTCATTCTGGCCGCTATAGAGGCGCTGTTGACTCTAAGGCCGCGTTGACTATCGCAAATTCCGTTAGCTTGAAACTAAGACGGTGAAAAATCAACTTTTGGGATGAGTTTTAGCCTGGATGTGACAATCGCTTAAACAAACGTTCATTGAAGAGACGAAACAATTTGATTAAAATGTTTAGAACAAGTTCTGTGAACTTTTAGATATAAAAAAAACAATATTTTTCCTTTTTTTCTCTATCTTGTTCACGTCACTTCCGGTGACGTATCGTACGTGTTGCCTTCATGGACTTTGACGTACCGTTGGAATTTTGTACGAAATGACTTTTTAATGCTCGAAAAACGCTTGCAAATATCTCAAAACACCGCGTTTAAACAGTTTCAGACGATACTTCACAAAGGTGGGCACAGACCGCTAGAGAGCGCTAAAGCGCTAATCCGCTTACAACGGACCTAAATTATTTGTCAGCGTTTTTGTGGTTTGACTAACTTTTATAATTCATAAGTGGATTTGTGCTATTTTTATTTAAAATGCAGTACCGCTAATAACTAATTATCTATCAGTAAAAACGAAAAAAAAACATATTTACAGGCTCTCGCTGGCTCTCGTAGCTGCTTTTTCCCCCATTGGTGCAAGTACACCGGGAGCAGAGAGGAGGGAGGGGGAGCAGCAGAGGGGAGAACAGACGCGGATCTTCATGTAGGCAAATGATGTCGTTGCCTGGGGCTCCCAATCAGCAGGGGCCCTGGCCCCGCCGCGCTCCGGCCAGTCACCTACATCACTAACATTGCTCATGCTTGTTAATGTACATTTAACATAAAAATAATTATAGTTACGATGAAAACGATCATTAAAAACGTAATACAAAAACCGGTCGATTTCTGTATCCCCCTACTAAAAATGGACTATTCCATCTTGACATCTTCCAGGTCAGAGGTGAACTCGGGGGCTAATTCTGTGGCTAGCTGGTTGCGCTCAGTGTGTTCATAAATCATGGGAGAACCCCGCTGTATCAAGCTAAATTAACGCGGCCGGAGGATTGTATTCTGTGTTTTGTGTCGACCTCTCGACGGTGAGTCGTTCGTTTTATGTATTTGGGTTCCTTTTATGAAATAGAAATGCGGTGGCGAGTCTGATGACACGCCCATGTTTTTGAGATTTAAAAGTGGTCTTAGGGATTAAAAGATCATTCTCATTTTGTTAATTTTGTGGCCGAATAGAATATACATACGTAAAGTATTAAATAAATCCTTTGATTTTTGTAATTTCACCCTTTTAGGATCATTTTAGTTACTTTTCATTAAATCTGTTGACTGCCTATAGAATTTTGGAAATTTTGATAACAGTTTAGTCCTATGTATAAAGTAATGCTAATTTTTGTTTTGTTTATGACCTTGTTCAGGTCAGGGTTTTTTTCACCTCCTGTTCCCACCTAGGATGATGGCAAGCTACCGGACCCCCGTAGCTATGCGGTAGGACTTAAATTGCACCAAACTATTTGTTTTTTTCTGGACATATTACCCTGGATCATGAACTACAAACTACCAGATTATTGATTGATGGACCTTTAATCATCCGGGATTCAAGAACTGATTTAAAATAGAAAAAAAAAGAACTCTTGGGTGTAATCAGGGTCTGTTTTGTTGTGTGTATTTTGTCTATTGGTTATACTCAAAGAAAATGATTATTATTACAAACAATATTATTATAAATACCTTCCTGTCTATTGGTTATACTCAAAGAAAATGATTATTATTACAAACAATATTATTATAAATACCTTCCTAAGTCTATACAATACAAACAACTTAAAACTTGCTTCTTGTCTGATGGTGTTTTTTATTTTAGAATTAGCGGTTTAGAATTTAGCTTCCTCTAATTTTCATAAGACATTAGTGCTTTTGAAATTGCGGACCTAAATAAATTAATTAGTGCTTTAGAAATAGCGGAACTAATTTTTGGATTAGCGTTGCCCACCACTGATACTTCATGCATAGAAACGAAACAAGCCAGACAATCTGTCAGAATTGTGCGAACAAAGCTGAAATTTGTCGACCAGTAGCGCGTTTCACGTGATCGCTTTGAACCAATCACAGCACGACAACAGATGTTAGCGTCATCATATAGCTTATCTCAAACTTAGACTCTTTTTCAACTCATGAAACGTTAAAAATACACCCAAAAATTCTAAGAATGTATCGTTTCACATCAGAACAGTTCTACCTAGCTGTGCCCAGTAAAAATAGCAAAATAAATGTCGCCTGCACTGACTTTTTACCGTATGTGCAGCAACACGTCCGAGCTAAATTGACCGGCACCAGAACCTCGATCCGACAGCTCCAGACACAAGATGCTATTATTCCTGCTTAAAATGTAATGATATCACTCGACAGCAATTTTCAGATGAACCATGAAGCTCTTATAGGCACAGTCAAACGGAGGTCAAACGTAGATGCGCTTTTATCTGTGACATGTCAGCAAAGAGTCCAAACGACTCAGAACCAGAACCACACAGCAACATCAAATTTTAACCCAAAAACTTCAACAAACGTTTCAAAGTTGAGTACAGACAATTCCTCAGCTTCAAGTGACATTAACCAGCAGTTTCCTGTAGCCATGACACACTTTCCCAGCCAAAAAACTATTGTTTTCAGAGTCTAAAAACTTGGACAAAATTATGCCAACATTCAAAGTACAGAAATATTAAATATCAAACTTTCAGAGACTGTATGAGGCCACCATTAATGTAGTAATATAGGAAGGGGTCAGTTTACTGACTTACCTATATTTTAGATGTAAATTGGCAGGGTTTAGACTGACACAAAAATACATCATTAATTAAACGAGTTCTCTCTTTTTCAGTTCAATATCAATAATTCTATACCTTGACCAGATGTAATTCACTGGAAACGTTAAACTTATGTTGGTACAGTTGGACTGGACCATTTATTTAACAGAATCATTAAATTACATCACACATTTGTACATGATTGGTTGATCATTTTTCCTATAATTAACTTCAGCATGAGTATACGCGTCCGTAACGTCATAGGAACAACAGAACATAAGTTATGGGTGTTAATAACTTATATCTCTGCTGGCACAATAAACTTAAAGTTTAGTTACTTAAAGTAAGAAAGTTTCAGTGAAGAGGAAATGGAGGATGAGGAAAATGAAGGATGAGAAGAGGCATTATCTTGACGTGTTTTAACCAGAAACATAGCAGCTCTCTGGCCGATCTCGGCTACACGTTGGTACCCTTGGTAAAGCATATGACGACTTTGTTACCTCGTGAAGATGGTCAATCTCCCTCGGTCCAGTTTGGTCACTTCGTTTACTGTTCTTCAGCGTCTCCAGACGTGTGCCAAGACTCGGACCGAAAGTAACGACAGCTCCTGGTGTTGTTGTTCAAGATAAGACGTTCCTTAAAGGAATGCCAATAAAAGAGAGCTTAGAGCTCAAAAACAGGCTCATAGCTTGCAAGTGCTATGAAGTCCCAACTGAATGACGTGTCATTGGCATTTGACTGGCGTTCATTCAGCTCTTTGGGGAACCTCATGGCATTAAGGTCTTCAGCAAACTCTAGGCTCCGACAGGAAGTGAAGCCTTAAAAAGGGGAGGTTGACTCAGTAAATCCACCCGCTCATTGGTTGTTTTGCGAGTGAGTGGGAGTGATTTTGCTCGGGTCAGAAGAGTTATCAAAAGTTAAAGAAGTGAAGATTATTCAGTAAGAGTGTTTAGACAAGTGACAGAAACCTGTCGCCAGTCATACAGATTACTGATTAAGCATTTGATTAATGTCTTAACCTTTCTAAACAAAATCTAGAACGTGCAACTTGACATATTTTCAACTTTGCCATAGTTCTTTTGGTTCATCATATGAAGAAGTGATCATTATTTTGAAATAACATTGGATTCAATAATGCTTATATAAGTAACACAAGGTTATTCATTAACACAAAAATAGAGGAATAAGAGAGTCTCTTATGACTTATTGTGTTTTGATTCAAAATAATGTAATAAAATAGTGTCCACTTGTTTCCTTGAGAGCCTCAGGAGCCGTGTACCACTCAGAGTTTCAGAGAGACGTGAAAAGTTGCAAACCCAGGTCAGAGATGAGGGGTCTATCTCACTACAGGAGCGCAATGCCGGCCCCACCCACGGCGATCCCCCAGGCCCCGAACACCCCCATAGTCCAAGAGAACACCCGACCGGCCGTCACCTTACCAGACCCCACTCCCAGAATAGCCGCCAGAGACCCAGGGGGGTCAGAAAAAAAAAGAATTTTTTTAAACAAACCTAGACCCCGACACATACACCCCCGTCTCCAAATGTGCTATTGATGTGTGTTGTTTTAAAGTACACTTAAAAAGGGAAAGAGAAGGAGCAAAGGCTGACATTATGCCAGTTTCCCCTCCACCCCAACTCTAACCCAGGTCCTTAGAATAAAATAGAATAGAATAGAATATATCTTTATTGGCATATTTGCACCAAGGTACAAAGTTTTGCAATTGGCACGCGTACCATCCGAATAGGGACGTACGCATGGAAGCTGTAGCAGTATAAAACCGCGCCACCAACAATCAGATATGAAAAAGGAACATACAGTCGGGTAATCAGTGGTATTCAAAAAAGAATCTATCACAATTTGTCTTAGGACACTCCATGATAAAGTCTAAAAAAACTACCAGCTTTAGCACGGATAAGACAAGACATGTTGCATTTCATGGCAAGCAGGGAGATTGTCCGCGAAAATCATTTCAGATAAGCACAGTCTGTAGATGGCATTCAGCTCGGCTCCATTCTGAAAGCACACAGAGACCTCTTGGGGGGGGGCAACGAGTTCTCAACAGCTTTCACTCCAGGAGAAGATTGCAGACAGCCTTCTTTTTCCAAGGTTGCTCACAGTCCAGATTAGATTAGTTGCTTATTTATTTTCAGGCCAGGCTACAGTGTACTTTTGACTGCAGCCTTGAAGTCCAGGTGCTGTTCAGGTCCAAATCGTCGAATCATGTGAGGTTCCGAGCTACAAATCCCCGTCTGTGCCCTGATGGGGCTGTAAACGAGTCCCAAAGCGAACCGCAGGTTCGCGGCTGTCCGCCGCTGCTCCCACTGTACGGTTCAGCTCGTACAACAGCTGGCTTGTTGAGGTCATAGCCCGGATCAGAGAATCTTGTTGAGTAGGAGTCTCGCCAGCGCGTTGATCGCCGTGGCCGCCTCCCCCAGCTTCCAGTAGCAGAAACATCCACCAATCCCAAAAATCAGAGCAACTGCCACCAAAATTCCAATAATCCATAAATCTTCAACATCTTCGACAGAGAGGACGGTCAGACACATTGGCTTCCACTCGCTCCACGAGTCCATAGTGTATCCCACCGCATGCGTGTCGAAGGGGCAAGCCGCCTCTCCTGGTCCGGTGCGCTTCGTTGAAAATATTTTATCAATAGAGGAAACAGCCCACGTAAATAAATCCAGTTCAAATTGGTTCGAGTGAGCGCTGAAGAGTTAAAGACGAGACAAAATGCAAAAGCAGGGAGGAGGCAAACTTAGGGAGAGAGGAGCAAAAAGAGAGCGACCTGCTTCGCCGAGTGCCGGAAGTAAGTAAGTAAGACTTACTGTCTAAATGCATAATTGTGAGTGAGCACAGGCACGGTAGGCGAAAATGGTGTCATCTCGCCACCCATACCATAGTGCTCACCCCAATTTCCTATATGTGAATTCTATGAGGATGTATATAAATGAATGTCTAAGGTATATAATAAAATTGAGTTCCATGTGGTTCTGAACAACAGAGATGTAAAAACGTTGCAGTACACCTGAGCCTCAAATCCCTACATGTATTAATTTGAAATGAAGAGGGCGGAGGCGCGTGGTGAGGGATGGGGAGAAAATAACTGCAGGAACATTGCTCCCACAGCGAGTCAGCTCCCCCGCTGACCCTGCATACCCCCCCAGTTCGCCAACGTCCACCCAAGGATCGAGGCCAAACACCTCTCCGACCTCCAGGCTTGTTGAGCCCCAGACCAGAGAGGGACACGGCCACGAGGGCCACCACCAGCAGGACCAACAGCCCACACCCACCAGGATCACCAAAACCCTTGCTAACTGCAGTCAGCCCGACGCCCAGGAGGACACGAAATCCCACATGGACGACACGGCCAAGAGCGCCCGCCCAACCGCCGTCAGAGACAGGAAGCACCAGTAGCGGGCCCCCACCATTGTGAAGGGCCCGCCCACCGGCCATGCATGGTTCCAGACCATCATCAAGGACATCCACTCAATCCCCACCCCAGAAGAAATACTACACCCACCCTTCATACTAACAACTTTCAGAACACATAACATACTAAACACCCAGGCTGGGACAACCTGCCTCCTCCCATGGCCACCAGTCACGCCCCCAAACACCCAACCCCCTAGCGCATGAACCCCCAACCCACCAGCGAGCCGAGGGCCCCCGGCAAGGGCCGGGTACCAGAGCGTGAGCCAGCTCATAGCCACCCGCCCGCCTGAGCCCAAGACCCCCGACCCCCACCAGGCCCAAGCCCGGGGATGACACGACCCCAGAATCCCAAGCTCCCGGCACCCACCCCGAAACCACCCTAGTACAGCCGGGTCACCGACCGGCGACCCATGACCGCCGTCACCGACCACCCGAGGGCCCGCATGCCGCCCCCAGCAGACATCCCCCAGAACCCCCCGATCTTCCCCAGGTTGAAGGCACGGTACTCCCCGCCCAAACAGCCCCAACCCCCTGGCGTCCCATACCCGCACCAGCCCCAATGCCCCACAAGGCCAGATCCCATACCCCCCACCCTCACTATGTAACGGAGCCGATCAAAGAATGCCAAATAGATTGATCCGATGTGTCGGCAGAAGCTGTTTCAAGACTAATATGATCTAACAGAAGATTTTTATACTGATTGATGCTAAGATTATTTTTTGATAAGGGGCAGATATAATAAGATTTATTCTTCTTTCTGCCACCTTTCATTTTTTTACATCTTGTACACTATCATTATGAGATTGCCTTGTATTGTTTCTTTTGTAAAAAAATGAACAAATTTAATAAACATAAACATAAACAAACATAAACATTTTTCCAATTCATGAGTATGGTTTTCTTTGCGATACATAAGGTAGTGAAAATCATGCGGTATATATGTTTTTCTAATATTACATCTTTAAAGATAGCCAGTAAACAAACAGATGGAGAGAGTGGAATATTACATTTCAGACAATTAGACAAGTCCTCACAGACCTGGACCCAGAACCTCTGAACAGGTGGACAGAACCAGAGTGCGTGGATATAATCATCAGGTATATTGCTTGTGCACTGTGAGCAGTTGTTAGATGGTGTAAAACCCATCTTAAACATTCGCTGACCTGTATAATGTACTCTATAAAGAACTTTATACTGTATTAATTGTAAATTTGAGATTCTAGTCATGTTGAATGTTTTTAAACATACTTGAGACCAGATGCTTTGGTCAAAGTTGACTAATAAATCTGTCTCCCATTTTGCCACAGGCAGTGATATGGAGTCATCCATTCCAGATAATTTCTTGTATATTTTAGATAACAATTTGGGTGGTTTAAGATTAATGAACTCTGAGACACATACTGGTGTCACTAACAATGTTCTATTAAGCTTAAATTTCTTCTTTACAATCGACTTAATTTGCTGATATTCTAAAAAGTATTTATTATCAATGTCATATTTTATTATTAATTCATTAAATGGAATAAAGTCTACACCATCAAATATGTGTTCCAGACGTGCAATCCCCTTAACTCTCCAACCTCGGAAGTTTAACATATTATTTTCTTGCTGTATGTCAGGGTTATTCCAGATGGGTGTTTGTTTGCATGGGAGTAGTGTTAGTGAAGACTTCGTCATTTTTAGATACTTCCACCATGCTGTCAGAGATGAGCTAATACTGATACTTTTAAAGCAAACATGTTTTTTTTATATTTGTGCTAATAAATGGCAAATCCGAAATCCTAATATTATTACATAAAGTTTGCTCTATGTTTATCCAAGTAACATCTATTGCATTTGGATTTAGCCATTTTGAGATATATTGTAACCTATTGGCTAAATAGTAGTGATAAAAGTTTGGAAGTTCTAATCCTCCGGTTTCTTTAGATTTCTGTAGTGTTTTTAAGCTAATACGTGGAGTTTTGTTTTTCCAAAGGAATTTAGATATGAAAGAATCCAAGGACTTAAACCATCCATTTGAAGGTTTATTTGGAATCGTTGAGAATAAATAATGTATTCTCGGCAGGACCATCATCTTTACTGAGCCAACTCTTCCCATAAGTGAAATGGGTAGAGATTTCCATCTAGTAAGATCGTCTTCAATTTTCTTTAAAAGTGGTTTATGATTTAATTTTATTAAGTCTTCTAATCAATGAGAAATCTTAATACCCAAGTATGTAATGTTACCTGATTGTAGTTTTTCATTTAAAGAGGTATTAAACACATAATTTATTGGGAGAGCTGTAGATTTTGACTAATTTATAGAATAATCAGAAACTTGTGAGAATGAGTTTATTAATTTGATAACATTAGATATAGAGTTTTCTGAGTTTTGAAGAAAAAGTAAAACATTGTCAGCATAAAGACTAATTTTGTGTTCTATATTTTTACACTTTATGCCTTTAATGTCAGCAGTTTGCCTTATTGCTGCTGCTAAAGGTTCAATAAACATAGCAAATAATGCGGGTGAAAGAGGCCATCCCTGTCTTGTGTCCCTCTCTAAACAAAAGCTTGAAGATATTTGATTATTTGTCCTGACACATGCTTTTGGTGAGTTGTATAATATTTTTAACCAATTAATAAAATAGTTTCCAAATCCAAATTTAATCAAGGTAGCATATAAAAAATTCCAATTTACTCTATCGAATGCTTTCTCTGTATCTAAAGATAAGATAACTGTTTCAATATTTTTACTATATGAATACTCTATTAAATTATATAATCTGCAAGTGTTTGTAGTTGAGTGTCTTCCTTTTATAAATCCAGTTTGATCTGGATGAATAATGAAAGGAGTTATCCTCTCTAATCTTTTAGAGAGGGCTTTACAAATAATTTTTACATCAACATTAATAAGAGAGATTGGACGATAACTTGTAGGTAATATTGGGTCCTTGCCTGATTTTAAAAGGAGACTAATGTTGGCTGATTCATATGTGTTGGAAGCCTGCCATTTTCTTCTGATTCTAATAGCATTCTGTAAAATATTGTTTCCAACATATTCCAAAATTCTTCATAAAATTCTGCTTGATAGCCATCTGGATCAGGAGATTTTTTATTTGGCATTTTTTTGATGGCTTCATGGAGTTCTGCTGATGTTAATGGTGAGTCCAGTTCTGATGATTGACTACTATTTAATTTTGGAAGTGTTAATCTATCCAAGAATTGATTTATATCCGTATCTGTTGGATTTATTTGTGGAGTGTATAGATTTTTATAAAAATCTCTAAAAACACTGTTTACTTTTCCCTCATAAGTTATGTTTACATTTGTGTCTTTAATACCGTAGATATATGTTTTTTTCTTTGTTTAGCTTGAGTTGGTTCGTTAAAAAGCTCCCTGATTTATTACTTTGTTCAAAATGTTCTAATCGAAGTCTTTGTACCAAGAATTTGTTTTTCTTGTCAATGAATTCATTTAGCTCTAATTTTAACTTGCATAGTTTTTTCTGTATATCTTCTCCTTGTATACCTTCTAGTAATTTTATGGATTTCTCTAATTCCTCAATAAATTTATTTTCTTTTTTCTTTTTATTTGTTGAATATGATATAATTTTTCCTCTCATAACTGTCTTCCCAGCCTCCCAAAGTGTACATGCTGATGTTCCTGGCAAGTAATTAAACTCTAAATACAATGTCCATTCTTTTTTAAAATATTCTATAAATTCTTCATCTTTTAGTAGTGAAGTATTTAATCTCCAATTTATACTTTTTGGGATTTCTTTATTATTAGTTAAATTTAATGTAACTGGTGCATGATCGCTGACAGCAATAGGGTGTATCTTAGTGTCTGAAATGTTTGTCAGCAATGAATTGCTTACTATGAAATAATCCAAACGAGAATAAGAATCATGTACATGTGAAAAAAAAAGAATATTCTCTGCTATCAGGGTGAAGAGAACGCCATGTATCGCATAGTCCATAATCATTCATATACTGTTTAACTATATTTATGGATTGCCGACCGCGTTGAGTTCCTACTGTATTCAGCCTGTCTATTTTATCGTCTAAACAAACGTTGAGATCACCTCCCATCACCATTGAGAAATCCATGTGATTTGATAGAATAGGAAAGAGATCATGAAAAAATGCGGCGGCGTCCACATTTGGCCCATATACACTAACAATACAATATTTTCCACTGAGTATGCTTAATTTTAATATTATATATCTACCGTGTGGATCTATAATTGTATCTAATATTGTGAAGTTAACATTTTTATGTATTAATATTGCTACACCCCTTTGTGTCGAGTTATAGCAGGCTGAAAATACATTAGGAAATTCATCAGATTTAAGCTCATCCACAGTTGAGGTTAATTTATGAATTTCTTGGAGTAGTACATCTGCCTTTAATCTTTTAATCTTGTTAAAGATTCTATTTTTGTTATGTTGGCTACCGGCTCCATTAATATTCCATGTGAC
Source organism: Garcialebias charrua (assembly GCA_038048925.1). NCBI lineage: Eukaryota > Metazoa > Chordata > Actinopteri > Cyprinodontiformes > Rivulidae > Garcialebias > Garcialebias charrua. The sequence goes on from JBBPBX010000246.1 coordinate 123,229, forward strand.
AAACCTTAAAGTGCCCATACTTGTGTCTGTGAGAATATAGATAAACCATACCCATTATCACAAATATAGAAAATAATAAAACACCCAGGTAAACACATAATCCTTGATGTTTGACTATATATCATTAAGTAATATTCTAAGTGTTGTTTTTAATGATCAATCAGTGATGTATTCCTTTATCATGTATTTGTGTAAGCAGATATGAGTGCATATAAGCCCTTGTGCTTGTGTATTAACACATTTTGAGTCAGAAAAATACAGACAAAAAAAGAAAGTGAAATCATACTGAACACGAAAAGATAGCAGATAGAAGAAAAAATAAAAAAAGAACCATCCTACCACATGCCATGCCACCGTGTACCACCAGTCTGTGTAACCCACCAATCGAGCTGTGCTGAAAAAAATTACATCTATCTGGTAAGTAATATTGATATCTAGTTAATAATATTAATTATTAATAGTAACTGAAAATCATTCTTACCTTAATGATGACTAATATAGCCACGGAGTAACCTCTGGGTCTCTGAACAACTGACCATTAATGTACAGTTTGTCCACCGAGATTGTAGCTCTTCTACCTTCATTTAAATTTTGTTTCCTAATCGAGAACAGAGCGCGCCTTCTACTTAAAATCTCTGCAGGGAATTGATCATTCATACTGAAATTGGTGTCACGTAGTTCCCTACCTCGGCTTTTTACCTGTATTTTTTGTTTAAAATGTTCAAATCTGGCTACAATCGGCCACGGCCTAGTGTTCTCAGCTTTCTTACCTCCGAGGCGGTGAACTCTGTGAAAAGTGATGGAATTAACCACATCACTCGGCAACTTCAGCTGAGTTTGCATGAAGGCCCGAACCGAGGCTTCGACGTCTTCATCTGTTTTCTCTGAGATTCCAGAGAAGACCATGTTTTCCCGCATGCTCCGGGATTGTATCTCCAGGATAGATTCCTTAATTTTTCTATTATCACCGGATAGCTGTGATACCTCTTCGTGAGTGTTTTAACTGTTCCCCTCAGCTGCTGGTTTTCACTAGCGAGCGATGCTACTTGTTGTTGGCTGAACTCCAAAGAAATTTTCAAGTCCTGGAATTCCTTGTGTAGCAATTCCACCAGTGCTAAACGAGCGTCCAAGCTAGTTAATTTACCGTCAATCGACTCCAGGATATCTTTAAAGCCCGAATTGTCAGTAGACGGTGAGGAAGCGCAATCTAAACTACCGTGTCTGTGCCTTTTAGCATTTGGGGTGCTAGCAGCGGCATCGGAAGTTGCATTAGATTTTCCCATGACAACACTTTCGTAACACTCGTCAACAAACAATTCCAGACTTTGTAAAGTTTCTTCTTCCAGCTTGTTTGATGAGAAAAAAGTCAGTTAATAGTATTTAATAATACTTACGACTTTTAAATAATATTACATTTAATTATTTCGTTTTTTATTTATTTATTTTATTTTTATACTACATTTAATTAAATCTCTTTAAATCTTTTTTGTTTTTAATCATATAAATATTAACTTACCCAAGCTTTATCATACTCACGCACAGTTTTTCCTCTAACTTCTCAGCAATAGCTCATTGCAGCTCCACACTGTCACACCTGCAGCAATCAACTCACCTGCTCACTGCTTCTCAACTCTAACTAAACCGAGATGGAACGTCTAAACAGGTACAGAGTTGCTGATTGCTTACTGGAGCGTGCAATGAGTCTAACTGGTTTTCCTATGGAAGAGTGTCAGTCTGGTTAAAACTCAAAATATATTTTCTCCTCCTCACTCTTGAACTCTTCTTTACCTCCTTCCCTTATTTCATTTTAAGCTGGTAACTAAACTTGAATAAAAATAGCCTACAGATAAAGTAATACTGTCATCACATTACTTATGTCTGTTGTTTACAATTAAATCTGACGTGTTAATTTGCAAGAAAGTGAAATCAGTCAATCAAATGTTTGATGTTAATTTTAGTGATTTATTTTAAATAAAAGGTAGTACCTCTGGTATTGCCAACTATAATTAACGTTTTTCTTGTCACTTTATGGTTTTCTGGTTTATTGTTCATCATAAATGATCACAGAGTGTTATGGTAATCATGAAAAGAAAAATAATCCGTGAATTACTAGTCAACCTGAATAAGTAATGAATTAAGGTAAAGTGTGTCAGTTAAAACTGACCATTATATCCTATACTCTCATTGCAAATATTTGATGTACAGTATGTATTTAAGTCAAGTTTCAATCCTGGACTCATGAGTAATTATTTAAGAGAAAATTTTAACAATAAAAAGCAATTACATTTTTTACAAGGGTCATTCTGATGGCTTTATTGGGTTTTTCTTTTCTTGTGCTTGAATTTCCTACAAACACTAATTCTAAAGTTACAAAGGTAACTAACAAAAATCAGTCTTAGCTGAGAAATGCAGCTAATTCATGAAGACATTGTTACCATATTTTTTGTAAAATTTTTGTAAAATAAAATAAAACAACTTCCTCTTTGGTTTACTTGAAACTGGAACCAATACTGGCATCAGGACTGACTACACGTTGCTCTTCAAGCTGTAAAAGAAAAGAAAGAAAGAAAAAAACACCATTAAAAAAACTTAGATTAGTTTGTGTGACCATGTTAAGCTGAATTGAAGGCAAATATTGGGAGAAATCTGTATTGCAATGCATCCATCCTGATTAACTTTGTTGGTAAGGATTTGTATGCTGTTTCTCAGCACAATATGACCTTGATCTCAAACTGACATGAAGGGTAGTGAGTGAGATGCATTTCTTCAAGGACCACTAGATCTTTAATGGTTCACAAAAGTTTATTATCTCACAAAGATATTTTCCAAGTAGTTATGTGGGGGGGGAAAAAACAAGCCAATCACAAAGAAACCACCACAGTACTGTATATAAAAACTCTAAGTATATACAGTAGATTCATACAGTGTAGATTCCTAAATAGGAGAAAAACAAAACAAAGCCCATGTTGTTGAAAGAATAACATTCTATGGGAGGCTGGCTACACGCTGAGGCAAGAGGTTACAATGACTCCTCATATCAAATCTGCTAAAAATTACAAACTTGTATGTCTCTCTCCCCTCTGCTCTGGCCTGTGTCTGTGCCAGCACAGTCTACCCATCCCACCTATTAGTTACAAAGTACATTTGTGACATTGTGGAGAAGCTAAGATGGCATCTAAAAATTTATGATAATTTCATACAACAATCATGTAAAACAGCTAGATGTTATAGAAGGCTAATGATGATGTAAACTAGGCCTAAAGTACAAACCGGATTCCAAAAAAGTTGGGACACTAAACAAATTGTGAATAAAAACTGAATGCAAGAGAACTTCCGGGTCATGACCAAGACGGCAGCTTGAACTCGGTGCTAATCAACAGTTTTACAAAAACAACCCAAAACCAAATTATATTTAACCTAAAGAGAGATTTTACTGAAGATGGAGGTTAGGGTTGTCTTATGATGGAGGAAAACGACTGGTGCAGCAACCATTAATGAGGAAGAACAACAAAGCAATTGAAGCTGCTCCCCGCTCCACGAGGCTGAGGAGGGGGTAATGGAGGAGGCTAGCTTGAATAGCATACTCGCAGAACTTAGAGATTTCAGATGGGACAACAAGCAGCAGCGTATGAAGCTCCAACAAGACCAGCGACGAACAAATGACAGGTTAGATGAGGCAGAGGGTCAAATCGAAGAAATAGAAACAACCATGCAAGCAACGTCATCTCTAATTATGACTCCCTCAGTGCCAGGACAACATGGAGGCTAAGCTAATTGATCAGGAGGGTCGTGCACGCCGAGATAACATAAGGATTTATGGCATTCCCGAAAAGGCTGAGGGTAACAACATTGAGGGCTTCACAGAAAAACTGCTCCGGGACTGTTTAGATCTCCCGCAAGATGCGGAGCTCAAAATTGAAAGAGCCCACAGAGCACTGGCCCCCATAGCCACCAATGCGCAGTCAAAGCCTCGCTCGATCATTGTAAAGTTTGCCAGTTACAAAACTAAAGAGGAAGTTATTCGCAGAGCCTGGCAGAAAAAAACAAATACAGTACAACAACGAGCGCTTCTACATCGACCACAACTATTCAGCATCTATCAAAAAAATTTGCAGAGTATAATCAAAAGAAGATACTGAAGGAGAAAAAAAATCAAATTCCAAACCCCCTACCAAGCAAGGCTATGTGTGTTCTACAGAGAGGAAACCCGCATGTACCGGACCGTAGCAGAGGCGACATCAGACATGGCATCACAGGGATTCCCGGTCACTGTCATCTATCCTCCGGTCAACCCGATTCAACAGGAGCTACAACAACTTTCATCCTGGCAGACGGCTGGGCACCGGGAGGTGGAAACATCGAGCAGCGCACAAACCCAGCAGAGCGAGGACCCCCGACGGAGGATTAAAGAAAAGCTACAGGAATACAGGCATCAACCTCCCACCTGTAAGTGACTATTTGAAGAAAATGCGATTGGATCTGCATACGATAACAGAAATATGTCCCTTCGAGTATTTAACTGTACACTTGTTTACTCCGGACTAATCTTAGATTTAATGGCTGAAGCACATATCTTTGATCAATGGCTGAAACTACAACACAGCCAACTCAGTGGGCCCCACCATATACGATGAGTGGGCTTTCCCCGACTGGAGCTCTAACATCTTCGGCTCGTTTAAGGTCCAGTTCTTTGGAACCTCTGTCCTGGAAGCAAATCTTCTGTTAAAGATGCTGGTGAAGATTCTCAGTCGTCCAGGACATGATAAAATCAAAAAAGGTGTTCAATACAGAAACAACTGGACTTTATTTGTAACAGAAAACATTTAGCTTCCCATCCAGGGAGCTTTATCAATTCAGTGAGCAGGCTGTGAGAGAGTGAAGAGGCTGAGATGACACATACCAACCTATGTAAATTGAAAGCTAACACACACATACTTGAGATAACACATACCTGTGACACATTCAAAGTTCAGCGTGTGGAAGCAGGGCTTACAGAAGACACACACACATCCTACTGTATGTAAATGGACAAATCACACCTCACACCTTAATAGCAGGGACCTCTCAAAGTATTTGTTGGTCTAATTCACAAACGAGGCTCCTCTGTTCTCATCAGGTGCGAAACGTCTGGGAATCAGCCCCAGGGCCGCACTATAAGTTTTAGAAAGTTGGAATCTGAGACCTCCTCCTCTGTTTAACGATGGTATCTCTCGTTTTACATAAACCGCTTCCTTCACACGCCTCTCAAACCACCTGTGCTCTCGGTGCAAAATATGTACATTCTGGTCCTCAAAAGAGTGTCCCTTGTCCGTGAGGTGGAGGTGAACAGCTGACTTTTGTCCAGAGGAGGTGGCTCTCCTGTGTTGGGATATTTTTCTGTGAATGGGCTGCTTAGTTTCTCCAATTTAGAGGTCTGGACAGTCCTCGCTGCACTGGATTGCGTACACTACACCATGAAGGAACAGGAACAGAAACACATTGAAAAATCTCTCCAAACATGTGAATATCCTAACTGGGCTTTTGTCAAGTCAGCGAGGAAATCTACAAAACACAATAATGAACAGAAAAAGGAGAACAGACGAAAAAACATTGTCATCCCTTATGTTGCTGGAGTTTCAGAGAATTTCAGAAGGATTTTCAACAAACACAACATCCCAGTACATTTCAAACCCAGTAGGACTCTCAGACAGAGGTTGGTCCACCCTAAGGACAAGACACACACACACAAACAGAGGGGTGTAGTGTGCACAGTCCAGTGCAGCAAGGACTGTCCAGACCTCTACATTGGAGAAACTAAGCAGCCGATTCACAGAAGAATGTCCCAACACAGGAGAGACACCTCCTCTGGACAAAACTCAGCTGTTCACCTCCATCTCACAAACAAGGGATACTCTTTTGCGGACCAGAATGTACATATTTTGGACCGAGAGCACAGGTGGTTTGAGAGGGGTGTGAAGGAAGCGGTTTATGTAAAACGAGAGAAACCATCGTTAAACAGAGGAGGAGACCTCAGATTCAAACTTTCTAAAACTTATAGTGCGGCCCTGGGGCTGATTCCCAGACGTTTCGCACTTGATGAGAACAGAGGAACCTCGTTTGTGAATTAGACTAACAAAGACTTTGAGAGGTCCCTGCTATTAAGGTGTGATTTGTCAATTTACATACAGTAAGTTGTGTGTCTTCTGTAAGCTCTGCTTCTACATGCTGAACTTTGAATGTGTCATAGGTATGTGTTATCTCTCAAGTATGTGTGTGTGTTAGCTTTCAATTTACATAGGTAGGTGCATATAATCTCAGCCTGTTTATAACTTCACTCTCTCACAGCTTGCTCATCGAATTGATAAAGCTCCCCGGATGGGAAGCGAAACGCTTTTTGTTACAAATAAAGTCCAGTTGTTTCTATATTGAATGCCTTTTTTGATTCTGTTAAGGACTTTGTTATATTTTTATTATGTTCATGTTTAACTGTTATTGTTGTGGGGGTGCATCCTATTTTTAGTATAGAAAAAAACCAGATATGGTTTTATTCAGTAATGAGACACTTTCTGAAAGAAATATAAGTAAACATGGCTAATAAGCAAACCATAAAATTAGCATCATTTAATGTAAATGGGGTTCTTAACCCCATGAAGAGAAATAAAATACCATCTAAAATGAAGAAGGAAAAGGTGCAGATAGCTATGCTGCAAGAGACTCATCTTACATCTGAGGAACATGAAAAATTAAAAAGGATGGGCTTCTCTAAAATATATTACTCATCGTATAAGTCCGGACATAGACGGGACGTAGCCACATTAATATCGCAGAACATTCCATTTTAACTAATATATGAAACCAATGACAAAGAAGGGAGATAGTCGTTGATAACAGGTAAAATAGATGGACTCAATGTAACACTATACAGTACATGTATATGTTCCACCTGGCAATGACTTTTCATTTGATAAAAAACTATTTTATTTAATGGGACAATCAACGGGTATCCTTATTTGTGGAGGGGATTGGAATATAAGACTCAATCCATGGCTGGACGTTTCAAAACAAATTCCCCAAACATCTTTGCAAAAGAAAATTAAAATTCTCATGTCAGAATACGGTGTTATAGATATCTGGAGGAGTTTATATCCAACAAGACGTAATTACATGCATTTCTCTCATGCACATACGATATATTCTAGAATAGATTATTTATTTACTTTTAAAAGAGATTGTCATAAGGTTTGTAACTGTGAAATTGGCAACATTGACCTCTCTGGTCATGCCCCCCTATTATTAAATTTAAAATTAGATGCAGACCCTAAAAGTACACAATGGAGATTAAATATGAGTGTACAGAATGACTTACAATTTATAAAACTAATCAAATCCGACATAAATATATTTCTAAAAGAAAACAATAATGGAGAGGTTAGTCCAGAAATAGTTTGGTATACACTTAAAGCGGTTATGAGGGGTAAAATTATATCTTTTTGTGTCCAAAAAAGAGAGCAAACCAATTAAAACTATCAGAATTAAACAATGAAATGAAAGAGGTTGAGACAAAACATAAGAAAGAATTAAAACCAGAACACAGTACTGTATAAAGCTTAAAATATTAAGAAATAAACTTAATGCTATGTATTTACAAGAAATATGTAAAAAGATGATTTATACTAAACAAAAATATTATGAATCAGGGGCCAAATTTGCTAAACTCTTAGGGAGAAAATTACAAAAACAACAAGCAGACAACACAATATACAAAATAAGGGACCCAAAATCTAAGAGGTGTGTATATAAACAAAATGAAATCCAACAAGCTTTCCAAACTTACTATAAACAATTATATACACAACCAAGCTTAAAAGATGGGCAGCAAATTAAACAATTCCTGGAACAACTTAAAGGGGACCACAGATAGGTTTTTAAATTTTTTATGGTATGTCTGTGGACTATCCAGGCAATGTTCATTCAATTTATAACACAAAATAATTCTTAGATAATCAATTATACCCTTTTTAATTCTGCCATTTTTAACTTTCGCTTTGAACGACTGGTTTATGATAATGAGCTGTCATGGCTACGCCCTTCAAAGATCTGTTTACATTAACTCCGCCCTCTGTAACAGCCAGTATCTCTAAACTGTTGTTGTTTTAAAATTAGCTCTTTTTTTAAAAGGGTTAGTGTTAACCTTTCCTGCTCACCCTAACCCAAGCTTCAAAGCAGCTCTGCACCGTGATGGACAGAGAGCAACAGCTACAGGACAGATACACGTGACATGCAGTAGGTCCTCGGATGGATGGATGGGTGGATGGATGGATGGATGGACGGACGGATGGATGGGTGGAAGGATAAAGCTTGGACCTCAGTCAGTAAAGAATCCATCTGTCTGGGTTCAGGAAGGCAGGATGTTTGATGGAGCTGACGCGGAGGAGGAGGACGCAGCTGCTCTGAGCGTTGAACCTGTTACCTGCTCAGGAGTTGACAGAACTCTTCAGTGACGCAAAGGATGAAGAATTCAATGAGTTTGATTAAAAATAAATAAATAAATATATTTTTTCGTGTTTATCTTGTTACATTTTAAAGAGATGAAGGTTGTTGCAGCATGTTAGTAACATGTAGTAACCAAAGGTGGGCGCTAGACCGCTAGGGAGCGCTAAAGCGCTAATCCGCCTACAGCGGACCTAAACAATTTGTCAGCGTTACAACAGATTGACTAACTTTTATAATTCATAAGCGGATTTGTGCTATTTTATTTAAAATGTAGTACTGCTAATAACTAATTATCTATCAGTAAAAACGAAAAAACTTATTTATGGGCTCTTCAACTGCTAACAGACCATATCCTGTCAGCACCGGATGTAGTCCATGAGCAGTCGTCCGGTTGGTTGATTTAAGAGTGGGGCCCACCCTAAGGAACCCTATTGGCTATTACCTGTCATGTGACAAGACATGATTGGTCAAGTTAGCAGCCAGTTAGCAGCCAGTGTGTTTCTCTGCAGCCTTATTGCTTGTTTCGAAGAGTGAGTCAGACGAAGAGTTTTAACATGGAGGGTGAACAACTTATTATGGATGTTTCTCAGCGGCCTGTGGATGAACCACGTGTGGAAGAAGGATCTTCATCTGCTGTGGCTAAGGAAGTCACCGAAGAGAGCGTAGAGTCTCACCCGTGGGGTCAGTGTACCTTTCGTTCAATTGTTTTTTCATTGAGAATCAAAAATCAAACGATGAAGAAACGACTTGTCATTTTATTATTCATTTTTAAGTGTGATTCAACAAATACATCATGGTTTACATTTTTTACTTTAACCTCACATCAAAAATCAAACTTTGGAAAACTGTCCTGCAGACTTATTTGATTTTTGTTTTCTATGAAATGTGTCAAACTAGTACAGCTGTTTTACAGATACACAACAATAGTCCAAATGGATTTTCTAAAGTCAGTGAGTGGCTCTGACCGTCTGGTTTGTCTGTGTTTATTACCTGTAAACTTCCTCAAAGATCATCAGGTTTTTTTTTATTGGTATGGTGGCATTTGAAACAGTTTTGTTGCTGTACCCATCCACAGCCAAAACATGGGTCACACCAAACATGCCAAGCTTCTCATTCTGATCCAGGTGTAGTTTATGACCCATACAACTCAGTATGATAAGGGACAGGATTTAGATTCTGAGCACCCTTAATAAAGAAAAAATGTATATTGATTATTCCTTTTTTAAACGTTTTTTTATTTTATTTTTATTAATCCTAACCTGTGAGGACTAAGGACGATATGGTGGTGCAAAAATCTATTAATTTAATCTTTTATTTATTTATAAATCTTTCAAAAATATACGAGTGATGGGAGGCCTACGTTGTATATACAGTGAAGTAGGCTATTGTAAAGTAAGTATACACCCAGTGCTCACTTGTCTAGCTGTGTCTGAGAATGAGTGGTGGACTACGCCATTGCGTCAGGTTGCCATGGTAACGGTAAACAGACCACAGCAGTGCACTAGTTGGCAGTCTAGTGCAAATATTGCATAACTTGCTAGCTACCAATTGTTGAATTTAAATAGCGGTTTAGAATTAGCTTCCTCTAATATTCATAAGACATTAGTGCTTTTGAAATTGCGGACCTAAATAAATTAATAAGTGCTTTAGAAATTGCGGAACTAATTTTTGGATTAGCGCTGCCCAGCATTGGTAGTAACAAGTAACATGCCTCAATAGGTAAGTGGAAACTGCGTTGGTTGTCCGTCCCAAACCTTATGGGTTCAATTCCCACATGGCACAACGTTTTTTTGTATTCATTCCAGATTAAAAAAACACAAGAAAACTCTTTACAAAACAACAAGAAATAAAACAATACATGAAATGAAAGGAAGCAGAAGAAGAAAATAATCTTATCTGCCCCTTCTCAAACTAATTTTTTTTTCAAACACTCTTTTATTGGATAAAAAAGTAGAATGTGTTAACAGGCATATTAACTCCCTTTTTATCCAATAAAAGACAAAATTCAAAATTAGTTGTTTGAATCAAGTGTTTGAAAAAAATAGTTTGAGAAGGGGCAGATAAGATTATTTTCTTCTTCTGCTTCCTTTCATTTCATGTATTGTTTTATTTCTTGTTGTTTTGTAAATAGTTTTCTTGTGTTTTTTTAATCTGGAATGAATTTAAAAAAATTGTACCATGTGGGAATTGAGCCCATAAGGTTTGGGACAGAAACCCAACGCTGTTTCCACTGACCTATTCAGGCATGTGAATTTAGCTTGGTCAACTTCTCCTTTAAATGAACCGCCCCTCATAAAATTCTGGCTACGCCCATGTTTTATCAGAGTCAGAGTCAGAGAGTCTTTATTGTCATTTGCACCGCATGTGGTACATGTGATGAAAACGAGATTATGTACACGAGGTCCCAGTTACATCCAACAACAAATGAAAGAGAAAAACAGTAATAACATCTAGAATAACTAAGAAAAACATCAACTAGTAATACACTAAGCCTAATATAGTGGGAATAAACAGCAGCACGAACATGAGTTTGTATGAGCAGATGGTCACAGATGAACACAGCAACAAGAAAACAGATCAGCATCAGCATGATGTGATATTTTGCAGTGTTTATTTTTTATTTTATTTTTATTTATTCATGAGTCTAACAGCCTCAGGGTAGAAGCTGTTCCTCAGTCTAGTGGTTCTACATTTGATGCTCCTCAACCTCCGTCCTGAGGGGAGTGGGGCAAAGAGTGAGTGTGCTGGGTGAGTGAGGTCTTTCATGATGCAGGTGGCTCTTTTCCTGCATCTGGAGGTGTAAATGTCTGTGATGGTGGGGAGACTGACTCCAACAGACTTCTGTGCAGCCTTCACCACTCTCTGTAGAGCTTTCCTCTCTTCAACTGTGCAGCCTCCATGCCACACGTTGATGCTGGAGCACAGGATGCTCTCCACTGCACACCTGTAGAAGGAGGTGAGAACTGGGCTGCTCAGACCAGCACGTCTCAGCCGTCTGAGGAAGTAGAGTCTCTGATGACCTTTCTTGATCAGGCTGGTGGTGTTGTTGCTCCAGCTGAGGTTATCATTCATGTGTACACCCAAGTATTTGTAGCTGGAGACCACTTCCACTGCAGACCCACCTATTTTCAGTGGGGCGTGGGTGTGTTTGTTCCTTCTGAAGTCCACAATCATCTCCTTTGTCTTCTTCACATTCATGTGAAGATTATTCTCTTTGCACCAGCTCTCCAGATGTTCCACCTCCTGTCTGTAGCTGGACTCATCATTGTTTGTGATGCATCCCACCACCGCTGTATCATCTGCAAACTTAACAATATGACAGCCTGGAAGTGTGGCTGTACAATCATATGTGAGCAGAGTGAACAGAAGGGGGCTCAGCACACATCCTTGAGGAGAGCCAGTGCTGAGGGTTATGGTGGAGGAGGAGAAGTTGTGGATCTTCACGGACTGTGGTCTGTCTGTTAAGAAGTCTAGTACCCAGTTACAAATAGAGGGGCTTAGTCCAAGTGTAGATAGTTTGTCTATCAGAGTTTGGGGGATCATGGTGTTGAAGGCAGATGTGAAGTCCACAAAGAGCAGACGCACGTATGAGTCCTTCTGATCCAGGTGGGTGAGAGCAGTGTGGACCACGGAAGAAATGGCGTCCTCTGTTGATCGGTTCTCACGGTATGCGTATTGATGAGGGTCCTCGTTGATGTTGACGGTTGCCTTGATGTGGGACATGACCAGTTTCTCAAAACATTTAGCGACTATCGGGGTGAGGGCCACTGGTCTATAGTCATTCAGACCAGTCACTGTGGAGCTCTTTGGGACTGGGATGATGGTCGCGGTCTTCAGGCAGGTGGGAACTGACTCCAGTGCAAGTGAGGTGGTGAAGATGTCAGCCAGCACCTCACAGAGCTGGTCCGCACATTCCTTCAGAACTTTCCCTGGGATGTTGTCTGGTCCGGTTGCTTTATGAGGATTAATCTTTCTGAGACTGCCTCTCACTTCTGCTGCGGTCACTCTGAGATGCTCTTCATCTGGTGATGAGGTGAGTCTGGTGCTAGCTGGTCTGTTTGGATCATCAAAACGTGCATAAAACTTATTGAGGGCATCAGGCAGAGATGGGTCCCTGGGGCATTGTTTGTTCTTGCCTTTGTAATCTGTTATGCATTTAATACCCTTCCACATGCTCCGTGGGTCTTGTGAGGTGAACTGTCCCTCGATCCTCTGTGCATACGTGGCCTTGGCCTTCTTAATGCCATCCTTCAGTTCATTCCTGCTCTTTCTCAGCTCCTCTTTATCTCCTGACTTGAATGCAGTGTCCCTGGCTGCTAGCAAGGCGTGAACTTCTTTATTTAACCAGGGTTTCCGGTTCGGGTAGGATTTAACATATTTTTTTATGGATACATTTTCAGAGCATGTACTGATGTAGCCCAGGACTGAGGAAGCGTAGAGTTCCATATCCACTGAACTTCCATCAGTAGCTGCTTCTCTGAAAACAGACCAGTTTGTCTTCTCAAAACAGTCTCTCAACATGGGGGAACTATCTTGAGGCCAGATTCTTATCTCTCTTTGTTCCGGCTTGGAGCGCCTGAGTGGGGGGAGTTGTCTTGGGGCCAGGATCAGAGAGCCGTGATCGGAAGCTCCGAGCGGTGGGCGTGTCTTCGCCGTGTACGCCCCCTTTACATTAGTGTAGACTTGGTCAAGCGTTTTATCTCCTCTCGTTGCTGTGAAGACGTGTTTATTGAAGGCTGGGAGGGAGATTTGAAGATCTACGTGATTGACGTCTCCGCAAACAATGAAGAGCCCCTCAGGATATTTACACTGCAGCGAGGTGAGTAAGTCATGAATTTCTCCCTGGGCGTCATTAGCATTAGCATCGGGTGCTATGTAAATAACTGTTATTAAAATCATAGCATGGTCGCGAGGAAGGTAATGCGGCCTACATCTTACTGTGATCAACTCGACGGCAGTTGAACAAAGCCTTTTTATCACGGAACAGTTCGTGCACCAGTCTTTGTGCACGTAAATACAAACACCGCCGCCTCGTGTTTTCCCCGTAGTCTCGGTGCACCGGTCCGTTCTGAAGAAGAGTCTGTTATCCAGCTCATAAACAGAGTCTGGTGTATCCTCAGAGATCCACGTTTCTGTCAGGCAGAGCACGGAGCACCTTCTCATCTCCTCCGACGTGGTCACTCTCAAACGAAGTAGATCCATTTTGTTGTCCAGCGAGCGGACGTTAGACAGAAAAAGAGCCGGCATCGGGGGTCTCCCGGTTTTAGCGTCTGCCCGCAGTCTCGTCATAATTCCTGCTCGGCAACCCCTCTTCTTTCCTCGTGAGCAACGCTTCCTTTTCTTTCCCCTGGAGTGCGTCTGCTTCCAGAAAGATGTTCTTAACAGCTCCAATCTTCCGAGCTCTGATTTGAGTTCGTTGCTGATTTCAGCTGTGCCCTGTGGTAAATCCGCTCCGATTCTTAACAGTTCAGTTCGGCTATAATTCACCCGCAAAAAACGCGCAGAGTCAGGTACAAAATCACTATTAAAATTACTAAAAACTAGGGATGAACCGGGAGCTCGTGAAGCTGCGGCTGCTCTGAGCGCGGCCATCTTGGAATTCCATCTTGGAATTCATCTTGGAATTATACTGAAGTGGGTTGAGACTAACCAGGGGTTGCTAGGTAAGGGGCTGGACTCAGGTTTGAGGTGGGTTGTGGCTGCGGTTTGTGACGTCATAAACCCCAGGATTTGAAAACGAAGTGTTTCTATCAAAGATAAATAAATATACTGTACTTAGAGTAAATAAACCACCGGGTGCATTTTTTTGACCATAGGACTGTTTTTTTATGAAGTACATACCCAAAGTTGAGTAAAAAAAAACATTAAAAAGTGAATTTTGCATCTGTGGTCCCCTTCTACCTGTACTGTCACATGATCAAAATCAAAGGTTAATGGCTAATATCACAGAGCAGGAGCTCTCTTACGCCATCACAAAGCTTAAATCAAACAAATCCGGACAGACTTTCGTCCGAATGGTACAAGCAATTTACGTCAGAGTTATCACCATTCCTCCTTCAAATTCTTAACATGGTTCTGAAAGAGGGTAAAATGCCACCAACATGGAAACAGGCTACAATATCTATTATTCCAAAAGAAGAAAAGGACCATCTGAGCTGCAGTTCCTACAGACCTATCTCTGTTCTAATATTGTAGTATCTCTAGTATCTCTGTTCTAATATTGATTATAAGCTATTCACATCAATTCTCTCAAGAAGAATACAAGAGATACTCCCAGAACTTATTCATACCGATCAGACTGGTTTTATCCCACAGAGACAAACCCATGATAATATACGTCGTACATTACATATCCTGAACCACATTAAAAAATACCAAATACCAGCAGCAGTGATCAGTCTTGACTCTGAAAAAGCTTTTGATACAGTAAGTTGGGACTTTCTATTTAAAGTACTCGAGAAGTTTGGTTTCTACTCCAATTTTATTGATATAATCAGGTCACTATACACAAAACCAAATGCACGGATGAAAATCAATAGACATCTATCAAATACCTTCGAATTAGAGCGAGGAACAAGACAAGGACTCTCTCCATTACTGTTTCCCCTTTATATAGAACCGTTAGCCCAACTAATAAGGCAAACTGACAATATCAAAGGTATAAACATTTTTGGTGATGCACATAAGGTGGCGCTATATGCGGATGATGTGTTGGTATACATAAGCAAACCAAACACATCACTGCCTACATTATTTCAGAGCTTGAGCAGCTTTGGTGAATCAGGACATAAATTGAATGTGAAAAAACACAGATATTGACATTTTCTTATAATCTACCAAAATCTCTGTGTGCCGAATCAAAACTTAAATGGGACCAAACTGTACTCAAATACCACGGGGTCTTGATCCCCAAAGATACAACCACTATAGCTAAGTGTAACTATGAGGGTCTTATACCATACCATTTACCATACCATTTTATTTATAAAGCACTTTAAACAGGAACAAGTCCACACCAAAGTGCTGGACAAACAAACACGCAACAGGCAACACAGACAATGAAGTACAACACGAAAAACATAAAAACATTGCAGATCATAAATCAAACGATCCAATACAAATCCGCTGGCATTGAAAGCGATGGAGTAGTAGTGAGTTTTTAACCGGGATTTGAAAACCGAGAGGGAGGGGACCTGTTTGATGAGCAGCGGTCCCAGACAGCATTTACATTTGGGCCGGATCCGTTTACAAGTCGCCAGATCCGCATAACAGTCAGATGCGGTTTACAACTCTGAGCCAACTCCTTACCGGGCTCGTTTACAAGTCGCCAGATCCGCATAACAGT
Source organism: Garcialebias charrua (assembly GCA_038048925.1). Lineage (NCBI taxonomy): Eukaryota > Metazoa > Chordata > Actinopteri > Cyprinodontiformes > Rivulidae > Garcialebias > Garcialebias charrua. Next base: position 139,046 of record JBBPBX010000246.1, read on the forward strand.
CAGAGACGGCGTGGTGTTGTGTGCCAGTTCCACCCCGATTCTGAGATCATGAGCTGCACTGACACCTGCGCTGGGTGTGGTTCTGATCCGGTTTTTGCCTGCAGACCGAATGCGCCAGCCTCAGAGGTTTACAAAGACTGGCATCTGGCTCTGATCTGGTCCCAGACTGCAAGCCAACTGCGCCTTCCTTGGCTTTATTTTTTTTAAGCAACAGACGCAGCACTGAGAGAAGTGATCCCTTACCAAAAAGTAGTATATGCAAGTATACTTAAAGTACACTAATTTTAAACTAAAAAAATAAGAGTATACTTTCAGTATACTTTTTAGGTACTTATCAAAAGTATACTTGGCCAAGTTTATTTTACACAATACTTGACTTATACTAAAAATAAACTAAAAGTCTAAGTATACTTAATCTATACTTATGTTTAAACTTTTGGCCAAGATATTTTACACAAAGTATTTTCACACTGGTTTATTTTTAGTACTTCTGTCTTGGCCAAGTTTATTTTACACAATACTTGACTTATACTAAAAATAAACTAAAAGTCTAAGTATACTTAATCTATACTTATGTTTAAACTTTTGGCCAAGATATTTTACACAAAGTATTTTCACACTGGTTTATTTTTAGTACTTCTGTTTTAAACGTTTTGTCAGTTTTTTGAAACAGCTCGAGCTGTTTTTTTATATTGTTGTATATATATATATATATATATATATATATATATATATATATATATATATATATATATATATATATATATATATATATGTAACAGGTATAAACACTTTGATTATTTTGTAGTGAAATTCTTGCTAAAATATGTATTATAGTTGTCCTGCAGTGTGTGGTTTATAAGCGCCCTCTACTGGTTGGCTATAAATATGACGTAAAACCGGAAGTTCCCCACAGTTGGTCAGCTCTCTGCTGTGGTAAGTCATACAGTTCGGTTATTTTACAAAAGTATCATTAAGTATGCTACAAAGCTAATGTGAAATTTATCATAATACAGTATACAGTTTATTGTAATATACAAAGTTATGCATCAACATTGTGTTGCTACATAACCGTTGATAGAAAACTGTTGATACAAGTTTGGTTTTGTATGAGTTGCTCATAAGAGAATAAATTCATAATGCTACTTTCTCTAGATGGCCACACCAGTAGAGGAGCTAACTACAGTTTCTTTGTGCTGTGAACCACTCATTTTGCAGGTAATTTGTTATATAAAATGTTCAGAGTTAAGTCCGTTATGTTAACGGTTATATCTTGTACAGTAACGGCTGGTTGTTGCCATGACGACACAACGTTAACTGCTATTTTTTTGTGAACCACCAGAGGGTGCTGTTAAGACAATTTAATATTTCATTTTGACGGCTGCCTGTCTTTAATTTTCTAATTTCTTATTTCATTTATGACACAACGTGAACTGTTATTTTTTTGTGAACCATCAGAGGGCGCTGTAGAATAATTTAATATTTCATTTTGACCGCTGTCTGTATTTATTTTTCTATTTTCTTATTTCATTTATAAAAACTAATAAAAAAAGAGAAAAAGGATGTTAAGATAAAATAGGGTTAAAACCAGGATGTTAAGCTAAAATAGGGTTAAAACCAGATTACATTAAATCCATGTTAATTTTAAAACCACTATACGATCATATGTTAAAAAGAGTACAGTATTGTCTGAAATTGTTGTAAGAAAAGTTTTACACACAGTTGGTCAGCTCTCTGCTGTGATGGCCACACCAGTAGAGGAGCTAACTACAGTTTCTTTGTGCTGTGAACCACTCATTTTGCAGTAAAGAACTACTTCATCCAACCCACTGGCCTCTGAGAGTGTGATTATGACAGGACGGGTCCACAACTGTTACAATGGTGCCGTGACTCAGGACTTCAATCAAGAACATCGAACCTGTGGCCATCCTGTCTGCTGTATCACTTCTTGGAGGCGTTGGTTTGCAGTGTTTTTTGGTTCAAGCTCACACCTGACATGTTAGAATTATAGTGTAGTGTACAAATATTGCTGTACAGTGTGACACAGTGAAGTTTTTTTTGTCCCACACAAGTTTTGGATTTTATTTTATTTTATCTTTCAAGTTGGTGATTTTATTTCCCATGGTGTTTTGAATTTTGGATGTCTATTCATTTTCAAATTTCTGAATGATGTCTGCTCCTGGTAACCGCTTCTGGTTTGGCACACCCAGTGGTATTGGTAGGGGCAGGGGTATACCCACTCCCATTCAATTTTCTGTTGATAGTCCTACTCAGAGTGGTGTTAAGGCCTCATTGGATGCATTTCCTGGTCCCAGGGTTCATAATCCTGTTAACCACCATGCCAGCACACCTATGCCCCATGTCACACCTACACCAACTCCTGTTAGTGACAGTTCTGAGTGTGCGGCTGCCCAGATGAGGTCTGTTATCCAGGAGATAGGACATCAGTTGGCTGACAGCATCATGTCACGCATGCAGCCACACAGCACAGTTGCTCCCAGTTCTACAACCACACATACTGTAGTGGGCAGTGAGGGTCAGCCCGGTTGTGTGTCTGATGTTTCTCAGGTTCAGGTTGTCATGCAAAGGAAGGTCAAAGAACCTCCATGTTTTGCAGGTAATGGCTCAGACTCAATTACAGTGCACGACTGGGAAGATCAGATGAGAACATTTATTAAGAAAAGTGATGTTAGGATTGAAGAACAGGCTGACGAAATCCTTATGCACTTGAAGGGAAAGGCTAAGGATGTAGTTAGGTTTGGGATTAGAAATATCAACACTGACATTAAGGCTAACCCTGATATAATTTATGGTCTCCTCAGGAAACATTTTAGCTCTACTATGTATTCTGTTGTCCCCTTAGCTGACTTTTACTCGACTTTACCCAAAGACCAGGAAGACCCATATGACTACTGGCTGAGACTAAACAGAGCAGCTGACTTGGCTTCTGACTGCCTGAGAGAGCAGGGCAAATCATTTGAAAACCCTGCGATGGAGGTGACCCGTATGTTTATCAGGAATTGTCCCTGTAGAGACCTGGCTCTCACTTTTAGGTCCAAACCTATCGACAAATGGTCGGCGTCTGAAACGCTGGAGGTGCTGAATGAGTACCACGCTGAAGTGAGCTGTAAAGAAACTCCCTCAGTGCATCTCAAGAGGACCGTGGACATTACCATGCACAATGCGGAGGTGAGCCATGGACTGGTCCCTACACACAGTGGTCAGGAACGCCCGCAGACACATGGTACACAGTATGTCTCTCTGGCAGAGGTGATGTCTATGTTAGAGAGGGTTCTGCTGCATGGAGCCTCTGACCAGTCGCAAGTGAGACGGCGAGCTCCACCCAGGCGACCTGTAGACGGCACAGACTATATTGATGGTTTTACTGTTAAGCCATGCATTATCTGCAAAAGCGATGGCCACAGTGCCTTGTCACATTGCCGAGAAAATAGACTTTGTTTCAAGTGCTATGCTCCAGGTCATTCACGCCGAGACTGTCCAACCAAAAGAGCTGCCCCAGAACATCAGGAAAACTGACTGGTCTGCGCCCAGGGGAGGACAGTGCAGACAAACCCAATAAACCTCCCACCACTACTGAGTTACCAGAAATGCAAGATAATGCATCCCTCTATGAGTTGTACAGTGGTACAGTGACCCCATCCAAGAAACTGATATTTCACGGATCCCAAAGAATAGCAGAAACTGACAGCCTGTTCTACACACCTGTGTCAATACAGAATGGC